>JABSTR010000696.1:0-36737 GCA_013339765.2 Haemaphysalis longicornis | reverse complement strand
AGAGTGGGTGGTGAGCATTACAATCCCCAACTAGCAGAGCCCGTGGTCTGGAGGTATGTACAGGGAGCATACTGTTACCAGTTTATTAAAGATAATGGCTCGTATAGCTACAGCCTCTAAACTGGTCTGTAGCGGTAAGAACTGGCATGGCACTGATTTTTGCACGATAATCGCAACTCCTCCAGAGGGTTGCATGCAGCCATCCCTGTCTTTCCTAAATACAGAGTAGTTCTTTAAGAAGTTTTTTGGTTCGTCCTCAAGTGTGTCTCCTGGAGACACATAATACTTATTTTGGTGTTGTGACAGCAATTCATAGATATCGTCTAAGTTTTTCAGGAGGCCTCTGCAGTTCCATTGGACTACATTATCAGCTACCATCAGCTTATGCTGAACAAGGATTCAGGTAGTGCCATGCTGTCACCCTCCCAGGCTCAAGACACCTTCCCAGGAGTCGTGACCCTAGGTGGCTTTTGCTTTGAACGGTCAAGCGACTTGCCACGCCCTATCGGCGTACTGTGCAAAGGAGAGCTTGGCGTTGTGTCCATGGCTTCTTGCGAAGCCTCGACAGCAGGGCTAGGCTGGCTGGTTGCGGCAGCCTGCCTCTCGGCAGAGACCGGCACTGCAGTGCCAGCAAGGGGCCTAGCATTGGCATCAAGGGTTGCTGGGGCAGCCCTGGACACTTCTTTTGTGGAATGTGCAGTGGCCGTAGCCACCGGCACTGAGGGGGCTTGGGGTGTCCCTTGGAGCCTCGATGGGAGGGTTCCAAGGGGAACTCGAACCGAGTGTAGCGCCACCCCCCGTCGCGCTGCATCGGCAAAGCTAGAGTGTGTCAGGAAGTCTCTCTGTCGTGCTTCCCTAAAGGTAATGTTTTCCTTATACTTCAGAGCAATTATTTCTTTTTCTTTCTTCCATTGCGGGCACAAGCGCGAGTACGCGGCGTGCTCTCCCATGCAGTTTACACAGTGGAGTGGAGCTTCACAGGTGTCAGACGAGTGGTCGGGGAGGCTACACTTTGGACATGCTGCCTTGCCTCGGCAGCTCAATGAACTATGGCCAAATCTTTGGCATTTATAGCAGCGTCGGGGGTTTGGAATATACAAACGGACAGGGATTTTAACGTAGCCTGCCTCGACAGACTCTGGTAGTACACTGGTCGAGAATGTGAGGATTCCATGCTTGATCGAAATTTCCTTCCCATCTATACGTATTTTGATTCGTTGAACATTCACAACATTCTGGCCCTCGAACCCTTCCAGGAGGTCTTGCTCAGACAAGTTCAGAAAGTCTTCATCAGAGATAACACCTCTGGTAGCGTTCATGGATCGGTGGGGACTGATGCTCACAGGATTGTCGCGAACAGTGGTTATTTTCGTCAACTTGGCACACTGAGCTGCATCTTGTACTTCTAGGAGAATGTCACCGCTTCCCAACTTGCTTACTTATAACCGCCGCCTACTCATTCGTTAGAACTTTGGCTACCAAGAATGGTGACAGACGTCTCATGACAGCCTTCTTTTTCACAGTGCATGACGTGGAACTTTAGGAAATTTTCTGACTTTTAGGAGTGAAAAACTGCTGGACAGCTTCGTTGCGTCCCCGTTTTGGAGGACGATCATGGGATGCAGAAAATCTTGTTGCCATAACAAGTGAAATCAATTCAGCAGCTATGCCGGCCCCACCACCGAGCCCAAACTGGGAACGCGCTAGATGCGCGTTAGCTACAGAGCTGCTATAATCTGTTTAAGTCCTCAAAGTTCATTCCTTACCCAGGGTTAACCCACGTTGCCTGGAAATTTGTGTAAATGAGGAAAAGAAGAGATGACAGGATAGGGTAGAAAAGAAGACAGGAAGGTGAAAGAGCTGAGAGGGAGGCAGGAAAAGGCGACTGGCTGGTTCCCCTCGGGCGGGTCAGACCGGGGGCACCATGTGCGAGAAGCAGGGGCCAAAGTGGTGTGTTGCCTCTACCGGGGGGCCATTAAGGTCCAAAACAACCCCAGCTTTGGCTCAGCCACCAGGATTCCCTTTTCCCCAGATACCGCTCAGCCACGCACAGCCGGGGCGTGGGTGGGTCCAACCCACATGTGCTCGGGTCCGTGGTGTTGCAAGTCACCAAGTGCCTCCGGCAGTAGGCACCCCTGCGGAGCTCGGGACCGTGGTGGCGCTACTCACCAAAACACCTTGAGTACACAAGGTGCCCCCTGCGGGGGAAAGTAAGGTTATTTTATGCCCTTGCAAAAGCGTTTTTACGAGAACGACACCCTAATAAAGCTACTCATGCAAGTTAGCACCCCAACAATCAAAATATTACGACAATTTATATTAATTGCCATGATCGTTCCCGCTTCCGCCATATCGCAACCCATCATCATTAGCTGCAAAGCACCAAACGGTTCAAGGCGGCACAGTTCTTCCTCCGTATTTGTCTGCTAAAAAACTAAAGCATCTTCGGTTGCTCAGAAAACACTTGTACTTGGCTAAACTTTAGAACATTAGCCCTTCGATCTGTAGAAAATACAGGCGAGGGCTTTGCGTTGCTTTGTTTGCCGTTTTATTCACCCTAAAGATTGAGTCTGTTTTGCTGGTAAACATACAATGTGATGCATTGGCGAGTCTTAACTCATATTAGCGACCACTAAACAAATACGAACGGATAAAACGGGCGTTGACCTGTGCGGGTGTCATGCAAAAGAGATGCACAAACAATCAGAGACGCAGGATTCTGTGTCTGAAGAGGTCCTGTATGAACAATAAGACGTAAGCGATTCGTGCAAGAAAGGGCGAAAAAAAGAAGACAGCCTATTCATAGCCGCATTCAATGAAAATCATGTCCAGACGAATGTATAAATTCCATTACGCTTTACAGCGGTAACTGTTAAAGTGAGGATGTGAGTTGTTCTTGACGCCCGCGCCAACGATATAAGCATATACAACATCTTCTTCAACTTGCTCTGCGACCAACAATCTTGTGGTGTGGTAAGAGGGCGAGGTAAGAGGCTGAGCACGTAGTTCGTTTTTTGGCAAGAAATGAATTCTTATCTGCGCTTTTTCGTGCGTCAGGGTTTGTAGATATGCAAAGCCACAATGTGCAATTGTAACATTTACGTCTTCGTTCTCTACGTATGCCCGCTGCCCTCACTACATGCCTAGCAGCATGCTTGCTTGACAGCATCAAACTTGATAGCAGTTTGAATTCGGAACCAAAAGTGCCCAAAGGCGGTGCTACGCTGATGTATTTTAGTCAAAGTTTCAGAGAATGGAGAATTGGTGGGCGGACAACTTCTGGTTGCCTTAAAGGACAGTTTCAGAGACTAGCAAAGAGACATAATACATTTCCCAAATTTGCACGTGGATTAAATGCTAGTGCGTTTTTACGACATTTAGGCTACCTTTTCATGGTCTTCAGATGTATTTTTGCTTTTTGGTGTAGTAACACCAACTATTTTTGCACACTTTAAACAAGGACATTTGCGAGATTTTTATACCTGTAAAAATGTGAAATATGTCGAATGCTGTAAGTTTAGTATCTAGGGGAAGGAATATGCGCTTACGCCGTATTTTGTTTTGTTCTAGTGGAGGCTTCCAACTTTAGATTATTGAAAAATGCTTCTTTCGCAACTTTGTTTTGCTAGCGCAACCATTAAACGGAAGGGCACAAAATGTATCGCGCGAAACGTACAAGGCTGTCACAGAATGATATTACCTCGCACCGTCCGTTCACCTTAATAGCATGTATACCCTTTGAACATTCTTATCTCGATGAACGTAAGGCATACTTCTAAGCTATATTGCCTCGGCAGCGAATAGACAGGTAAGATTTCTTAAGGTTTAGTTTTTTAGTTTCATCAGGTACCCCGAAAGCCAGCTGGGGTTCTTCGCTTCTCGCCATCTACCTCGTCCTGTCGGTGAGCGGAAACTGTAATTAAAGGTGTCTCGGATTTCTTTCCCAGGTACTCGACAGCGTTGAGTAGCAAAACACTCTCATTCCGCGGCGCACTGATTAACTGCAGCCTGAGTTCCCAGGCAGCATTCCTTTCTCCCCCAGCTTTTCAAAGGTTTTCCAATCTAGATGGCTAAAAGGTGACCAGAGAAAAAATAAAGAACAAGAACAAACAAGTTAGGAATGGTTCTGGTGTCCAAACTTTCTTTCTTTACATTTAACCGTTTGCCTTTACTAGTGACCTATGCTGGCTTTGGGCTTTTCATGGGAGATTTGCGGGCGCAGGAGTGTTCTGGAACCTAACACTCAGCCTTCTTGAGCACCACCAAAAAATCCTCCTAAAATAAATTAGAGAAACACAATTGACAACTGATAGCTAGCTCCCTTTGTTGGAAGTTATTGTTCTGTCCAGCGAGCACAGTATCAGTATAGGCATCTTCTGTACATAGCCATTTATTAATTTTTCCGTCATCTTCATCTGTCCCGTCCTCTATCCACGCTGTTTCCTCCCCTTGCCTTTCCCACACACAGAATAGATGGCCAGATATACTAACATCAGGCCGACCTTTCTGTGTTTTTATATTTAAATAAAATTCCTCTCTCTCTCTCTCTCTCTCTCTCTCTGCCGAGCGAGATTAGTCCGGGCTTTTTTGCCCTTCAAGAGACCAAGGGCGAGTAATGTGCTTTACCGTTTCCTTCGCATTCAAAGTTTTCCCAATAAAAAAGAAGACGTTTTTCTAACAATACTAATAAAAACCTCCTAATCACACAATACATCGTCCCAGATTAAAGCTAGCGTAGAAGGAACAGAAAGAATAAGGTATGCTAGGCCAGAAACATTGAAGTCCGTTTCAATAGTGAAAAGCTGGTCGTTCGTTGGTTGGACACGGATAGAAGGAGGTGTGCAAACCCAGGTAGGACAGAGAGAGAAAGAGAGAGAGAGAGAGAGAGAGAGAGAGAGAGAGAGAGAGAGAGAGAGAGAGAGAGAGAGAGAGAGAACTCTTTATATGGACTAGAGAGGTCCGCTCTGCTAGACGCAGTTTTTGCTATGCCAGATGGGGATGGTTACAATGCAGCCAGGTGGATGTGAGGGATTGTCAAGACAAGAATGAGAGAGAAACAAAACTAAAGATAAATAGAGACACGCAATAAAATGCAGGGAACATAGTTCCGAAGAAAGTTAAGTAAAAAAACTTGCGCAAATGGTGCCGAGGAAGCACAATACGCCAAGCCAACAAAAAGGGGAGAAGCGTACATTACGACGCAAACGCGTACAGATATAGTCACGCGCAAAGTTCTAGAATTCCAAAATTTTCTCCAGTCCAGAATCCTACAAAAAATGCACGAAAACATATGTTCTTCATGATGAGTCATTATTGTTGGCGCAGGGTCGAATAAAGTGACGCAACTGAAGCCTAGGTCCGCATCGTACACGGGACAGGCAAATAATCGCTGTTACTCACGCAGCGGCAAATCGCCGCCATATACGCAACAAGTTCTCGGTAGTCCAGCTGCACACCACACAACGGCGACTAACAAAGCGTTCATTTTCCTCGCATATGTGCACAACATATCTTCAGTGCTAAGTAACGCAATTCTTCGTAAATACAATTCATGGTAACAAGCAACACACCTGCACATGTCTGCGCCCCTTCGATCCTATTGACGAGAAACGCGATATCTTTCCGAAATAAATACCTTGTTTATCGCGTCTTTACTTTGTTGTGGCCATTCGAAGGGGAGTCAAGAGCCGCAGGTAGATTGCTCTTAGGCAGCATTGTATTTCGGCTGTTTACCTCTGATAACATGATGTCATAGGCGCGTGGGGAGTAAACCCAATTTGTTTGTCAGCCTTAATGATAAACTTTTCTCTTTTGGTCTGTCTTGTCATTTGCACATTGTCTTCTGATCATGTATGAATACTGACTGGATGCGTAATCTCTGTGCTTGTCCGGACTCGGTGGTTGCTGATTGTGAGCCTGATGTCATTGCAGCATAATCGGATCGGTCGTTGCTGCGAAGGCAACTTCTTCACCTGTGGCCGCTGTGTGGGTTGCTACCAGCTCTTCTCTTTGATTCCGCTGAGAGCGTGTTCTCTCCGTTTTATTATATCGCTGTATGAGTGTATTGAACGTCGGGCTTGCTTGTCTCACTCTAGTTTCTCGGAGCCGATATTATAGTTGTTGTTCCCTTTTTGCGTATTGATAAGGTGCACAGTCTCCAGTATCAAGGCGGTCGACATATATAGGTAAATATCAAGGCGAATTCGTTTTTTTTTTTCTGTGGTGAACTTCTGGTGACTCTACACCAAGGCGTCAAAGGGTGCCTGATACAGTTCTGGCGATCTTGAGACATGCCGTTTTTCTGGATTCTTCCGCCATTTCGGCCCTCCCCAATAGGTCTTAGGTGTTTTCCTAAAACTCTGTTTTCAAATGTATTAATCAATTTAGCAATCAATTTTTAATTAATTCAATTTAGCAATAGCTTCTGTCAGGCTGTAGCCTTTAGCTCTTGCTTGACTTTCAACATTTGCATACTGAATAAACTTGAAACTTGAAACTTGAAACTTGAAATTCACCACGGGGTCGTAGTGGCTTGGTACTCATTTCGAATTTTTTGTGGAGATACATGAATAATTTAAATCATGACTGATATACGCAAAGTGTTACGGGCAGGAGGTTTTTAGGATGGTGTTTTTGCTACAGCACATTTACTGTGGCAAAGTACCGTTTACTGAGTGGCGGAACCCACCTCGGGAGTGACGCCGGGAGTGTTCATATGGACAGGCCTAGCAAATTATTTGTTAAATGGAGTTTGGCGGCAATAATACATAAATTCATATGTAAAAAAATCTCTTCATTAACTTACTCAGCTCTATTCTAAATCAGGAAGACGTTGCTTGTACCAATGAAAGATAAAGAAACAAGGAAGTAAATTTATGAGCCATTTCACTCTACGAAATTAGGCGACCAGGAAGGTAGGAGTCCGGAAAAACGTGACCTCCTCATTGGGACAGCACAAATGGAGTGAAATTCAAAATGGCAACTTGTCTTGGCGGTAGGTCCGCCTCTTCGACGAGCCGGAGGAAGCTAGACGTGCGAGCGGTGGGAGCGCCGACGCGGGGCTCGAACGACACACGGCCGAAACTGGTCGCGCGGCGGCAAATGTTTAAGAAACGTTTCTAGCGTACTGAAGGTTTTACTAATTTTTGAAGTAGGGCCTATTGATAACTAATCTACTACGTAGATTGCGTATACAAGGGAGCATAAGTATAAGCGTTTTTAAGAAATGAAACAATGTGGCTTGAGCAAGAATGAACAGAGCCCTAGTAATAAACAGTTTCGCTGGAAAACTACAAACGTTTCCGCCAAAAAATTGCAGCCGTGATGTAAAAGGAAACTACTGAAAACACAGTTTATCTCTGCGTAAAGTGTTTGTTAGAAATCAGCTATTTCAATTTAAAAAATCTGCAGAGTCCACGGCAATCGCAAAGTGATATTTCTTGGCATTTGCTGTGGTCAACAGAGTCCTATTGTACAGGCAGGGGATGTGACATCATCAGGGCTGAGCGAGGATGTGGCTGGTAAATCACCACTGATAAATCTCTGCTTCCCTAAAATCTATATTCCTTGCTTCGATTGTCTTTGAAATTACTACTGTTAGCTTTTGGGGAGCGCAGTGTCTTTAATGAAGCAAGCTGGCATTTATTTGTTCACAGCTCATTTATGAAATGCACGCCGGAGGTACGACTTATGCATGCACGTTGGCGCTTGTTCGGAACCAGAAGAACCTAGCTACTATCAGATAGCACCTCGAGTGGGTATACACCATTAAAAACTAGTACTTGGTATTGAGGCTTCACGCACAAGTCGAAAATTCCTTCTTTCGTCTCCTGGATAGGAATAAGAAACGAAGCACAAGTACTAGCCGAATTCGGCTTGATTTGGGCCCTTCCTTTAGCTCTTTACATCCCAAAATGCACCACAAGTTGCACTACTAGCACAAACCACCATTTCCCTTTTGGATAATGAATGAGATCTTGAGAAATACGAGTGTGTCCGAGTTTCGATCCAATGGGCAACAGCATCCAGCAAACAGTACTATTTTGTCCGAGACTGAGACCCGGCTGATGCCACGTGTGCCGGTCTCCGGGCTATAAGAAGTATAATTGTTTCACACGTCATCGTTCATCTTTCCTCTTCCATCTTTATTTGTGCGTGCCCACCAACAGCGCGTGCCCTTAGACGGTGGTGCACAAACTCAAAAAGAAATAAAGTGAAAGACCCTTAAAAAGAGAAGACACATGAATACCACTACATGAGACGCTATCACTTCGCTAGAGCTAGGTTAAATGGCGACATATTATTGTTAAAAACATAAACACCATTTCACCTCACACCATTATGCAAAAGAAACACAGTCGTTGCATAGGGTAACAAACATTGTTCCAAACACATTGAAGTCTCGAAATGGCTTATACGCCGACCCCCCCCCCCCCCCCCCCTGCTAAGTGTATTGACGACGTCAAACTCTCGCACTCAGTCACATGGCGGAAACATATAAACAAACATTTCATGCGTGCTACGCGCCCGAGGTACCTTATTGCTAATAGAATGCCATAAATGTTCCCCGGCGGATTAGGCTGTACACAAAGCTCAAACCTTTTCAGTCAGAAAATACTATAAATCTATCTCTCTTATTACAGCAGAACTACAAAAAGTGTTGAAATCTGCATCGAGCTTGTGCGCCGAACGTACCCGAGATAAATGTGCACAAATTGCGATTTACCATTTTGCAACCAGTTGTCGGGATCATCGCAATATTTGTCTTAGCGAATTCGTCCTCCATGGAGCTGAAATGTGGGAAATATGTAAAAATGAACAAAGTCATGTTGCACCTTAGAGTAAAGTATGTCTACTGCTACTGACCTGCATTCGCCTGGGTCGAGAAATGTCACGTGTCTTTATTTGTTAATAAATTTCGGCGTCCTTTACGAGGCGTGAATAGCCAGATATACGCACAATTATGCACGAGATATCACCTACCATGCATCCCTAGGGATGACCATCCTGCAAAACCCCCAACACTGCATGGCTTCTAGTGAGGGCATCCGCTACCAACCAAATACAATACCTTCCCGCTCCCTGGAATGGTGCGGCTGCCTGCCAAGTAATCAGGCGAACATTGTGTCTTGAACAAGAAATGCTAACAAGTTTTGCTACTTTCAGAACTAGCAAGTGGCCCAAAACACCACCTTTCGATGAAATAAACCTTTAAAACAAACCCGCTGCGGTGCATCAGGGGCTAAGGCGATGCGCTGCTGAGCACGAACACGCGGGTTGGATTCCTGGCCGCGGCGGCAGAATTTCTGATGTAGGCGAAAAGCAAAAAATGCCGGGCCGTCTCCATTAACGTGAAACCTGTTGATGGGTGAAACATGCAGTGTATAAGTGTTGCGGAGTATCTGAGAGGGACGGACGACCCAGACACCCGTTCCCCTAAAACGATGGAAGACGCTGTGAGGCTCTCTGCCTGCGCCCATCAACTTCTTTATTTATAACAAGTGTATTCTTGGCGCCTTGGTGTTTTTGCGAACAGAGATGAAATCGTAGGGGGGTACAGTTATACAGCTTTGTTGGAAGTTCAAGCCTTTGTAACAGCGAATTGCTATAGAAAATCGTAATTTTTTGTCTCCACAGTTGAAAATACTAAGAAATTGCCTACCTTACACACTTACGGAGATTGGCCAATATTGCTTAAAACGTGCATATCCGCATACGGAGATTGGCCAAATTGGCAAAAACAAACTCCACCGCTAGCAGAATCACCCTTGCTACGGCACGGAAGAGTTTTTCGGTGCCGAAGAATGTATGCTGCCGTCCTTGTCTGTACAATAAAAAGCTTGCCCGAAACTTTTGAACCCTAATATTCAACTACCATGGCATCGTCATTTGACTTTGCATTGGTATTATATAACATTAAACACGGCTAGGAAACAAATAAAGCGAACCAAATATATAAACCTGAACGGATACATTTTACGGCTGTCAAAATGTCAAAATTTCGCTCTGGGTAATCTTTCTTACAACGCAGTCACGATGCTTCAACAATCTACCAAAATAACGCCCATTTCCTTGTACATCTTTGAAGCAAAATGGTAAAACCGGCGTTTATTTCGGTTCCCACTTTGATACTCGCTGTTCATTCATTTCGAAGTCTTCCTTCATTTTCTTGAACTGGCTGCAATGATAGAGATGTGAAAGCGTAGGCTGGAAAAGCGAAGTGGGGTGGAAAGAGATGAAATAATTATTCTAAGAGATGGTGCAGTACAAAGGCACTTTGCCGCCAATCAGATTAGAGTAATCGACAAATTCAGTACAGAACGAAAATGTATATCATACCCACGCCTCGTCTACAGGAAATAAAAGAGGTGTCAGTAGAACTAATTACGGTTGCTAAACAACCAGAAAACGCACCACGGACAGGTCAACACATATGGATGGGTATAAGGGGAATCATGTAGTAAAAAGATAACCGATCGCACACGGGCTACTCGAGATGAAAAAGTTTATCTACCTAAGAATGCAAAAGAAAACAACCGTATGCAGTCAGTAAACTAGGTGGTTGAAGAATACTGCGGAACACTGGGTTGAACTTTGCGGCTTTCGAACGGGATACCTCTATCATACGCGTTTTGACAGCAAAGCGCTGCACATTATGTTGCAAAATTTCACATTTTCAATCAAATCATACAATGTGAGGTATAAGGGAGTACTCCTAAATACCGGATGCACATTATGACCTAAAGAAAACCTACGATAGGCTTACATACTCACATACCAGAAGTCGCTGTGAAGACTGCCTTTGGGGCTTATATCTCACCGGCAAAAATTGTCACCTACCGAGGGCTGCGGCACTTTTCAGCAGCAGCTTTGGTGACTGTCCTTAGTGGAATGAAGTACGCAATACATATCCGTAATTTGAATTGTGCCGGGAGTATTCGCCAGTTTACTACATCGCCTCACACACTGGCGCTTGGTATAGCGGTCACGTGGTTTTCTCTTGTGATAACCACTCTCTATGCTCCTTGAACGTTTCCTTGGCGAACTCCTTCCCTGTGCCCGGAGACAAGGAATTGAATCAAGGCGCAAAGAAAACCTGCAGTACACCAATTTGTCTACTCCGCCCAGGTCAACATACTTTTGCGTCTTCTCTTGGGTTGACGCAGGCGCTCCTAAGGAATCGTTCCCGTCCTATTTATCAGTACCTCGCTCATCCAATCCACAAAGGAATTACATTACGCTCAAAGCAGACGCTGTTCAGAGTGAGCAGACTCTGAACATCGCCCTCGAAAGACAGTTCACTGAGTGCTACGTGACATAATGGCATGCAGCCAGAGTCTTTACAGGTCAGCTTCATAATAACTTAGTCGCAAGCCTTTAAAAGAAGCCGTTTAGAATTTACGTAAGTCCTCTGGCTTCCCCTTATTCCTCGGTTGGGATACATAAATTGGTGTGGTTTTCCCACGTGTCCAAAGAATAAAAACAGGAAAATGCATAGGGGTGCTGTGACATACCAAATTATTGTTTTAATTAGGTCGCTCTTCCGTTGTGAGTTTGACCGACGGAAGTACGGTAAAATTTTATGGGGCGTATGGAAAAAAGGTTTGTGAACAATGATGTCAATTTATAGGGTGAGAACGCTGAATTAGGACCAAGTTGCTACGAACTTTCTTCTGTGCCTTGCCCTTCGCGTCTGTTACGTGTTGTCTGGGAAAGGGAAAGATTTGGAGCTCAGTTAGCTAAATGGAGATCTACAAGCGCACAGACAGATGAAATGGGAAATAACCGTGTTCCGAAAGCGCTCAGACGTTTCCCACGACGCCATTAGGCGTCGACCGCTGGCGTTCTAGTCATCAAACAACTTGTTTGGTCATATACAACGACTCTTCATATCGAAATCCCCACATCCTCCTGCTCTTCCAGAACTCCACTGTATGCTCAGATTTTTGTTATATGCATGTGCGCTGGGAATATTTTTTTCTTGCGATCCTAAATCAGCTGATTCGAAAGTTTCTGGCAGGAGATCCCAAGAACCGTTGAAGGACAAACTTCGTGGCCCACTCACGTACTAACGAGTCACCTTTAGCTTCATTCGCGCCCAAAAATACACACGGCCTTTGGACACTGTGGTATATTGGGGGGTGTTTTAGGTCCGGCAGTTGAAGACGACTTAGGGGTGAAAGAAAGAACAGAAAAGAAGGCGCGCATAGGCGGAAATAAAGTTCAAGGCTGCACAAAGAACGACAGTGCGCTGGAAATAGCCTGGCAGTAGACGAATACTTTCCGTGGACGCCATGTAGTACGTGGGTAACGCTTTGTATCCATCAGGGCTGTCCCATGTTAATTCTCCGTACTTTTGTTGACGGCGTCCTCTTAGGCCTTTGGGTCTACCTCTGCATCTTTTTTTATGTCTTGTATTTGTAACGCAGAGTGCCGCTGCTTTTACGTGACGCTCGTAAAAACTATCTGAACCAGTGACCATCATAAACAGGGTCCGACCAGTGCCGCGTTATTATCGGGCGTTCTGTATGTCTGCACACTTTTGAAGGTTTCATTTATACCTAACCTTGTTTTGTTCTCTTTTTCGAGGAAAGATGACGCTGAGTATGTCGGCAAGAGAGTGGGCCGAAAGAAATAGAGACGGATCGTAATCGTTGATGCTCCCAGTCTTGCCCGGAGTACAGGCAATTCTTTTCTACCGTTTTTTGTTTGACCTCCGTTAACAAAGATGCAACGTTTACCCCTTGACTCCCTTCGCTTCTTTTCTTTATACATTGTTACAGACGTAGAGGAAGGCGTCGAGACAACACAGCCATCTCGTGCCCAAGCGGCTCTTATTGTGCAATATTTGGCCATCTGGCGCCATATTTTCCCGAAAGCAAACATAAAGACATCGGTTTGTGTAAGCCAGGACCCCTATTTTCTCTCAGCGTGGCATAAAAAACACAGAATAATTTCTAGAATTTGGGAGGCACGACGAGAAATAAAAAAAATCTATAGAAAATGAAAACTAGACTAAGCAAAAAATTACATTGTCGAGGGAGGTGAGGAACATTATATATGTATATCGCCCCAGTGTTGCGATTTTATGATATTGACTGAAGGCCTTTCCGAGGGTCTTGCTGTGCAGTGCGCGTGGTGCAGAGGTCTGGTTAGGTCGATCGTTGTAGTGGTGAGTTGCGTAATTACGTTGCTGCTGAGTAATGCCCTTCTGTTCCGCAATGAACGGCGTTGAAGGCGGCGCCCAAGTCTACGTTGGAGGTTCTCAGGGTGGGTCGTAATGGTGTTGCTGCTGTAAGACCTGCAAACGAACAGTGGGAGGCTTGAAGAGTGCGGGATGACCGCCAAGCATTTAAAAAATCCTGACCCTCTTCACTAACGTGAAACCTACGGAGGGGTGAAGCATGCAGCGTATAAGTGTATTCTTGGCGCGTTGGTGCTTTCGCCCTCGGAATTGAAACCATAACGTGAAACCTGTGGAGGGGCGAAGCATGGAGTGTATAAGCGTATTATCGGCGCCTTTGCGGTTTTGCCCCTGGAGATGAAATTGTTGGGGCGTACAGGTATACACCTTTGCTTTATTAAACTCGTGTCTTTGAATCACGAAGCATTTCAGCGCGAGGCGTTGGAAGACGAGAGTCCCGGTGTGTTCTTTTAGTACGCGTTTTTGCTTACGGAGTTGAAACATAATAGCGTGAGGCGTTGGAAAGTGATAGCCCCGGGGTTTTATTACCGTGACTATTTGAAACGACGAAGACGACAGAAGACGTCGACAACCCGCGCCCCAGTCAGGGCTTCAGCCACTTCAAGCAGAACTTTTTCGGTTCCCAACTGCTTGCATTGGTGTGTCATCTGTGGAAGTATTTTTTTTTATAATATCTTCCCCCCGAATGCAAAGATGTTGCCCGCTCGAATCCTCAATGGATTGCTGGAGGATCATTTGACAACCCTTCAATCCCATATCGCATTGCTACCGACGCTTCGCAAAGGGATGAGAATGCTGAAGTCGGAATATTTTCTCAGTGCCTCGATTGGTATTTTTTTTCAATTAGGTTACCTTATTACACTCCTATTTTCCAGGCGGACGTATTGGCAATTATGGTTGCTCTGCAAAACCTTCAGCATAGATTTTCGCATGTTGTCATTCTTTCGGACTCCCTCCCTGTGTTCCGCGTCAACACCCGAAAAACGATCTTCAATTATCAGCATATTCCGGTCATTTGTTGCTCGTGCGCTTTGTGAGGTTCGGCTAGTGTGGATTCCAGGACGAGCAAGAATCTCACACAATGAAGTGGCTGATCAATTACCCAGTATGTCTCTTGGTGGTCCTGTGGTCGTGCAATGTCCAAATGATAGCTTTTTATGGGGGGGCAAGATTTAAACGTTTACAATTACTCCCGACTTATCGCCGAGACGCCCTTCTCTCTTCTGGAGTTTATAGCCAACTTCGTCATGCATGGAAGCCGATGTTGGTAAGGTGAGATATCTTTTATTTCATTTTATCGTTAGTACATCGCAAGGCTGACGATAAAAGCTGCATAGGAGCAGCTGGAGAAGCTGGTCAGCACAATTCAAACGTCAAGCAGCAGACGGTAGTACGCATGCTGTACAGATTCTACAGTAATCAACACAAAACACACCAAAGTATTGCAATTATATTGCGATAACAAAAACATGCAAAGAAAAAATATATGCACGCTAACAACTAAACCAAGAAACGATGCTGCATCAGAAAAATATAAGACCGCTACATGAAAATCATGTGTTTGCTGAGGAAAAAATAAAGACAAACAAACGACGAGGCACATACTGAAACATACAAAATACGAATAGTGTCAGTTTACAAAGATGTACCGGTAAACAAAACAGTGATAACAAAAAAGTATAGATATGCGCTACTGCATACAACAGAACAAAAACAAGCCCTTCAAGAAAAATGGTTACAGCAGTCAGGGTATTACCCACAGTGAGATGCGTATTGCATTAAAACATAGGATAAAAAAGTAATCCTAGTTATTGAACGCCCGAAAAATTGAAGAGTAACAAAGAAAAGAAAGAATAAAAGGAAGCCCCGCAAGGAAGTGCTTTGCAGGGCAGCATTGATAGGCGCTTGTTTGACGGTAACAAGATTGATGTCGTAAATAAAAAAAAGAAACATTACCAGAATTACGCTATTAACCTACACACTTCGTTTTTGGAAGTACGCATCATATCTATCTTTCTTGCTTCCAGTGTGTTCAGTAAGTGCGGTAAAGTATTAGATAAATGTTTCAGACCGTATGATGTATGAAAGGTGGGCTCGTGCCATCGTTCAGTGTTTCTTAAGTGTACGCAGGCGAAGTCGGGCAAAGACAGGCCAGCTCAGATCATTCTTTCCAATTTTTCGCTAGTTCTTTCTTAAAGCTAAGAGCTAATCTTGCGTTAGAAATATCGAAACGTTTAATGCAGTATTTCCAGAATAAATCACCAGTGTCGGCCGAAAAGCTGATATTTCAAATGGAACGTAAGGATTTTTTCTTTGCAGTACATGAAGTCTATTTTTATTAGCAAGTGTAGTAGTTCCCCAAACTAAGTGAGCGTAATTTAAAAAGGATTCAAAAAAAGATTTATAAAGCAGTAACTCAAATTTGATTGGAAATAAGTGACGATCTTTGTTAAGAATTTCTTCAATGCTAGTCAATTTTATAATTACAGCATTAATGTGGTCACGCATCTCCTGACTCCCTTTTTTGAAGAGGGCGGGCACTTCAGCCTTTTTCATTTCGATGGGACAAACGCCTGAATTTAGGCAGAGGTTAAAGATGTCTGTAAATATCAAGGTTATTATATCAAGCATATATTTCACCGTCTTTATCTAGACGTCATCTCCACCCCGGCTTTGAGAATTTTTCATCTTTATAAAAACCTAATAAACTTGAGAGCATGTCACTGGGTTCATAAACATAAAATTAAGGTTATACAAATACGAATTTTCATTTGGTGTTGTAACACATTCTGTCCTTCGGCTAATAAAAAATCATTAAAGGCATCACACATGTCTTTTCCCGCGACGCTAGCTCCATCGACAGTTATCCCAACAGGAGCTTTGAAATTGTTCGAATGCAGAACTACTGTATTTATTTTTCGGCATATTTTTTTACGTCATCATGACAGGAATCATACAGTGCGTAAAAGAACGCATATCTTACCTGCTGTAATTCTTTGTTAAGTTTATTTCTCTACAGTGTGAATAGTGAAAATATTTTTTGATTACGCTGTTCAAAAATGTCTTGTACATTTGATTTTTCTTTGAATTTTTTTAGTAAGCTCGACGTAATCCACACTTTTTTTGCTTTTTTTAGATGGGAAGCCAGCGTGGGTTGGAAAATAAGTATTGTAAATTTCTACAATTTTACCAAGAAGAGTGTTGTATGCGACGCTTTCATCCATCATGGCAACGACGCGAGCACAATTCCCGCAAGTGACTGCCTCCCTGAAGGCCTCAGGTCCAGTTCCGGTAACGCATTGTACTAGACGCTGCCTCAGCAGCGTCTTGTTTACTTGTGTTTCAACTGCAAATACAACTAGAAAGTGGTCGCTGGTACGGTGGCCAACCACTAAACTAAAATAACAATTCTCATCAAAGTTCGTAATAAAAGGCCAATCAGAGATTTAGTGGTACGAGTTATTCTTGTTGGTTTAGTAATAGAATAGGCGCATCCCTTGGCTGAAATACCTGCAAGAAAATCTCTGGTAACGTTACTACCAGAAAGCAAATTTATAAAAAAATCACCTCATAACACCGCGTAATATTTTTGGAGATATGCATAGTTCAAAAATTTCTTTAAAATGACAGAAAATTTATGATACGATCAGCAGGAGGACGGTTACAAAACGCCATGATTGTGCAGCCTGATAGTGCACAAAAAATTCATAATCAGGTGTAAGTTCACAAACTTCAACCAAAGGGTCACAAGCAATTAATCTTTTAACCAGGAAACAAACAAATTCCACCAGCAGCACCAGCTGATCTATTTAAAACACAAGAGTCATAATTTGGAAGCTAAAGAACTTGTTCCGCACAGGCAGTGATTTCCCTACACCCCCCCTAGGGGGTGTGTAGACCCCCCCTAGTTTTTCTGGACACCCCCCCTTGAATCCTCAAATTTCACTCTTTTCAGTATCGATCTGCGCTTGCGCGGGCTGCCCGTCTGCTATTCTTGGCAGTAGCCTCGGGCAAAATAAACAAAAGTGCGCCCCCCGAGCTTGCTGTTAGCGTTGCACGTATTTATTCCTTTTTTTTTTTTCGACAGCTCGTGGCAAGTTCGTATGTGCACACAAAAAAAGCTTCTAAAGGAAAGGGGCAAAGTGGTTTGAGGCTGACAACGCTGCGAGCACACTGCTACCAGCCAGGGAGTAGCGAAAATGAAAAAAAAAAATTGCTACCAACCAGAGAGTAGCGAAAAAAAAAAAAAAGGAAAAGGGGAGCTTCAACGGCCGCAGATTAGTCACGGAAACTTTCGCCTGCTACCGTGACATTCATATGAATGGTACGGGTGACGGGTGGGTGCGGGAGCAACTGCAGGACGAGAACATTTTGTGCACGAGTTCTCCGAAACCCAGATATTTTCGGGGGTGTGCCTTACTGCCATTTTCAATACGCCGAAGTGGAATACCACGCAGGGGACGCAGCAATTCCCCACTCGCTTGAAGTGATTTTGGGAGTGACGTCAGGTGCCCAGGGAAAAATGGTCCAATGGAGGCAGCGGAAACGCGAGTATGCAGGACAGTCCCACGGTCGAGGGAAGTTTACTTAACTAGTTATTTACCTTAACTTAATTATTTAACTAGTTAACCTAACCTAATTATTTAACTAATAATTTAACCTAATTAATTAACTTAATTATTTAACTAGTGGGATAAAAACAGCTTTTCTAGTTTATGACCCCCCCCCAGAGCCATTGAGACACCCCCCCTTGATTCGATGCCTGGGGAAACCCCTGCGCACAGGTGTTCCAAGATTCAGCCAATACCAAAAAAATCCATCATGTCAAGCGCACAAAACATTTGTTCGAGGATGGCCGACTTATTAACAGCAGATTGCATGTTGAGGTGGAAACAGCGAAAAAATGTGTCACATAGGATTGGTTGATTTTAAAATTGATCAAAGGTGTCGTACTTAACTGTGGTCATTATTGGTAAGAGTTTCCATTAGCCGAAGCATTATTTGTCTTACTTTGCCCTTGAACAGCGACATGTGCAACAAATTGAAAAGAAACACAAAAAACAGAGCTTAGTTCTAAAGCAAAGGCGCCACGTGATTTGCAGAGAAATTGGGATAATGAAGGAACAGACAATATTGCAGCGCCCATCACATTTCCATAAATTATCTGTATACAAAAAACAGATTAAATTGTTGCATATTTCCCCGGGGTGATGTTATATTTTTTATGCAAGTCACAAGAGCAGCAAAGGCAAGTTTGACACATGCAGTTTTCCTCTACAAGCTATGAAGCATTCGGAAAAGCGCAAGTCATCTAGAATATTTCTGGATCAATTTAAACCACTTCGGCAAGGTCGGCATCGCAGGTAATGTGCAGTACAGGTGACTTTTCTGCCTTCCGCATGAGAATTCTCCCCTGGGATACCGAAACAAACTATCAGTCTTCATCACACTTCGACTGACGAGCCTTGCCCAGCAGTATTTTCTTTTCAACACAAAGCTGCTCATTTAAGTAGAACGGGAGGTCACGGTCAAAACAGAGAAGACCCGTGTGCAAATTCTTTTTTCGAGCGGCTTCGAGCAAATCGTCTCCTGCACGTGTTGTTCGAAATTTGACTATTACATGGAACTGGTCTTTTTTTTTTCGTTGACACCCGACGAGCGACGTCAATGTAGTCTTTGGCAACTTCGACTTCAAGGCACTTAGCAAGGTCCTTAGCGACTTTTTACAAGTCTTCATTAGGCGCTACCGGTAGACATTGGATTTCCCCGTTCATATTCTGGCTGTACTACTTAAGTTCAATCAATTCTCTCCTAGCCACAGCAAGCTTCTTCCTTAACTCCTGATTTTGTTGGCAGCATTCTGCATTCCGGGTCTTTACCTCAGCGATGTCACGACGAAAATCGACGACATCTTTTGTGAATGAAGGCTATGCGAGGTACAATCACTCAACTTCGATGCAAAATTCCCCCAATAAACTTTTATCTTTTTAAATCTGCTCTGGCTCCATCGCCGCAATGCCTTTACTGCGACAATCTGGGAAATATAGAACATTTCCTTTGTAATTGCAGCAACTTCTCCCCAATGTGCCGCACGCATCTGGAGTCAACCTTTAGGCGACCCCACCTTCCGCTGTCTACTTCCAGAGGTTGTGTCCCTAGGCGCTTCCGCCTTGAGGTTTTGACACAAGGAATGATGTATCCGCCCTTCACTGTTATGTTGCGGTGACAGGCCGGTTTTCCTGCTACCCAGCTAAGCGTTCACATTTATTTAATTTTTCTTCCTGACTCTACTTTCTTAATATATAAAAAAAATTCCTTTCTGCATTTCTTTTTCGAAATTTCGGGATCTAAAATACTATAGGTGACGTCCTCATTAGGTCCAAAGCATCTTTGCTAATCCCCCGCGTGGTTATGTGGCAATGTCTGAGGCAACCAAGCAAACAACCAACCAACCTATAGAGCTACGCCCCTAAAAGAAACCCAGATGCAATTCAAATGCATAAGCCTCAGTTAAGAGAAAGTTTTTTGGAAACCATGTACTACGATGCACCACATATGATAGATTAAAAATGATGGCTTAAACCCAAAATTTGGTTTTGTGCGAAGATAAGAAAGAAAAAGAAAAAAAGCTGTAGCTAATCCTCGCTACTGCAATGCCCACGTGAGCATTGTGGCTTGGCAGAAAAGCTTTTGTGATAGACGACGCTGTTTCCCCGCTAGTTTTCAAGCAAAGATCACCCCTAACGAGGGTTAAACACGGGTCTTAATCTTTGCCAATAATCAGTTACAACTGTAATCAAGACAATATGACGCAGAGATAACCGACGCACAGATAACCGACGAAGGTCTACGCTCTCCCTTCAACACGACCACGAGCTTCCTTCTTGACCTCACCGCGCCTGCTACAGAGTAAAACGAAGTGATTCTGGAGAGACTGGCCCAAATTGCCCTGGCGCGCGTGTGTATAAGAGACACTTCCTTACGCACAGTTTCCTTTCCTTTGTGAGCCCCAAGTCAGGGGAGTTCGTACTTGGCAGTAAGGGTAAGCCCAAAGGATCTCTGCACTCCCGTTTTCTTTTCAGTGTTTCCTCTTAGGCCTGTTAGTGAGATTAAGGAAAATTGAAGACCTACACAGCTGCCTGCACGCCGATGACATGACGCTCTGGATTGGCAACGGAAGCCATTTACACATTCTATACAACCTACAAGAGGAATTGGACACAGGGCAAGAGTGCGTTTGACTGCGACGACTCGACTGTCCTTCCCGAAAATCAGATTTACTCGTTACATCCCTACCAGTAGAGGACGGCAAAGGGACCCAATCCCAATATTTGCTTCTATGTCAATAATTAGAAGATCCTAACCGTGAACAGCGATATTATACTCTTCGTATGATTACAATCTAACTGCCACAGCAGGGAGACAATCCTTCAGTTGGAAAAGCGCAGTCAGTTCGCCATTAGACGTAGCTATAGATTGGCGAATAAAAGCAGAGGTGTGCAAGAAGACACCCTCGTACGCATAGTACAAGCCTTTCTGTTGATCAAAATTCCGTATTAAAAAATGGAGTACAGACTTTGAGGTGTCGAGGCGCAGACATTTGAAGGGCTTAGTCGACACAGCTACGCCACAGACGCCATGGAGACCAGTGTCAATAATTAGTTTTTGAGCAATAAAAAGGAGGACAGGGACATATGAGAAAAACAGCGACATATGACAGCGACATAGTCTGGCTCTCCATCCTACGTCCCTTCCTTCCTGTCATTTAACGGTGGTAATTTTAGGAGTAGTTTTAAACAACTCGCAAAGCAAACGTTTGCCGTTGCTGTTCACAACCGGTACCTATTGGCGGTGAGATGTTTGAGTGGCGCCCGTGGCTCTGACGTGGGCTTAGGGACTCGCGCCGCTGTCGTCTGCTACACTCCGCTTGTGAAGGGCAGCAGTGTCTGTGCTAGAAATCACCCGCTTTTCTGGTGTAGTGCGTTAAAAAGCGTATTTCTAGTGATTCACTTATTTTGCCAGCTTCCGACGCACCTGAATAATTTGAAGCTGTATCCCCCCACAAGTTTGCAACAAGATGGAGAACAACTTTCTTCAGGGCATCGGTCAGAAGATCGTGTGTAACTCGTCTTTTCTAGCTTATTCACGAGTATCAGCGATCAAAGCTTCTCGATAAGTATTCAGAATGCGTAGGCGTCCCTGCATTATTTTCTAGATGCTCTTATGAAGACTCAACAGCCTAATGCTACGTACCAAGCAGCGTCCCCTACACGCGCATCGCACAGCAGGAAATAAAACGGCTGTCTTCTATTTATTTCGTTGTTGTTGTCTTGTATCAGATGAATGTTTCTTGCTTTTTTTTTCTGCCCAACGCAATAATTTTTCTGCACCGTCTCAAACGTCTTATTAAGAGGTTGGGGATGTTTGGGAGGCTCAAAAAGATCGTGTGGATCTTTCCTTCATGTTGTATGGCATACATTCCCTACTTCACAAATTGGCCTTCATTACGGCTGCGTGCAAGAAGGTGCATATCCGCCGCGTGCTTTGTTTATTCACATGCAAATACAATGAGAATGTTTTTACTACGACACCGCAATCGCGCCCTAAACAACGTTGTCCACAGTACTCGAAGGCGGCCTTTGTGCTCCGAATTTCTATTGTAACCATCGTTATCATAACGAACTGACTCTCAACTCGAACAATGATGACATGATTACGGTGTTGAAGGCAAGATATACTCGCTAACTAACGCAATAAATAGTATACCTGCATATATTACAAGAATCGACACCGATGAATAATTTCAAGCCGCCCTATTGCTTTCCAACCCTTCCAAGCGCAAAGAACAAATCCTATTCTACTCAGGATGGCGTTCTATGCCTTGAAGCAAAATACTTTTACTCTTGTCCTGGACAGACGACCCGGCCCACAAACCGGATTGATTTAATTTTAAAGAAAGTTTCCTCCTCCAGCTCCTCCTCCTCCTCTTGACTACAGTTTTCCAATAACGCATATCCGAATATTGGGAAAATATGGCTGCGGAAAATGTACCGAAATATCCCTCCAGGTCTAAACAAACATAGTGTTACTGTACCGTTACGTAGATGTGACTCATTTTGCTCAATAAACATCCATACTGGTTAGATGCCTGGTATAAAATCAGCACGCGCCTATATACACAGTGGGTTATTTGGAACTCAACCTACAGTTTTTGCGGGCCATAGTGCATGTCGGCAAGCCTTCCTGCCTTGACACCGTAAAGTGATGTGACACAATACGTTCGAGCGTTCGGCAAGGTTGCAAAAACTATTTACCTCACATATGATTACCGGGAATCGTAATGCCTTCTGCCAACTCCAACAGCCCTAAAGGCCTAGAATTTGTTTTGGTCTTCCATTTTTGCTGTTGTCGGTAATTAGCAGCTCACTGTTCCCTTTGTTCGAAAGATTGCTTAATAGAGAAGCTGACCCCTAGCTGTGACTGTTTGAGCTCCGCACAGGACCGGCTTCGCAAGGAATGGGGCGACACCGGCAATGTTTCTTCAATAGCGGTGTCCAAAACTATACTTTAACTGACACCATGAGCTAATGCATGCGATTTTAAGCCTATTATTATGATAAAACGTTACCCACACGCCAATTCTGGTGCGGAGAAGCATCAGATGTTGACCGAGTGCAAAGAAACAGCAGGGAGAGCGAGCCTGAGTTAAGCAGACGTCAAATGCGAGAATCCCTAAGCTGACGTCACGGAGGCGCGCTTCGCAGCGCCGCCCGTGTTCGCGCTCACAGCCAATAACGAAACATTTGTCTTGGATAAAGCATAGAGTTTCATACTAATATATACTAGAGGGAAACCTGTCGCTGCAGTCCCGTGCAGCCGCTGGGGGCACCATTGCCGCTAGCGGCGTTCCTCGCCTACTTGACTGAGCTAGCCATGTGGCTCATTTTTTTTTGTCTCGAAGCCGACATAAATAAAAAAAACGTAATATTTTTTCTTGTTCATTGTGCATGAAGCTTCTACATAATCACTGACAAATTAACCTTTCTGGAGCTTCAATTTTATAATAACAAAACGAATTTGATGAACCTTCTACAGGAATATTGTTGCTTTTTGCAGCCACAGCGAACTTTCCAGCCTGTTCATGAGCAATGCCAATGACAAGTGGAACGTGCCTGCCCGGAACATGACGGAACGCTCGCCGAAGCGCGGCTCCCGTAGACAGTGGCGCCTGATTTCCCTTTAGTGTATATTATTATGAAACTCTATGGGATGAAGCAGCAATATTTATTTTTTTTTTTTTGGGGGGGGGGGGGGAGGGAAGTGAGCGAAACACTTTATTAAGGACGAGAGGGCGTGAGGCCGTGTGGGAAGGCGTTTGACCATAAAATACACAGCCAGACCCACAGGATGAATGGTTCGGCGAATACCCGTTTTAGCAGTTCTGATTGAAAAAATTGAGATGAATAATTATAAGACGGTAAGTGACGTACCTCCCACCGAATTGGCGGCTGTGCTGCTCACCAAAGCGATAATTTGAATTCTGGGACAGCAATCTCCCATGTAGCCATCAGCAACTTAATCAGGATGCTATGTAGTGCCCAGAAAACAAAATGAGCTTAGAAATAAGTCCCCTTGTTAAAGAATATGCCCTCACGACTATACTAAGCCCAGATTTATATTCAGAGGAAAGTGACATTTCTTATTTCTTGCTTGGAGCACCAACAAGGCACCCTAAGACATGTGGTTTTGGTGAGTCTGCCGGTTTTATTTTTTCAACTTTACTCAAAAATAACAAGAAAACTCTAAATTTTTCTAGCTGTAATACTCAAACCACAGTACAAGTATCGCCTAATAATGTCATGAATAATAGCAGCAGCAACAAAAAATTTATTCATACGAAATACTTCCCAACTTCCCATCGCGCAAGACGAATAAGCGGACCGCCAAGCAGTAGCTGCAGTGCCGTATAGGTTGCAGTTTTCCAAAGCAGTAACGTTTCGAAGACTTGGTTTTAATGATTACACACATCTCAAACAGCAGATTCGGGCTCAGGTCGTCGCTCGCCCAGGGCTTCACTCTCAGGCAACTGTGCATGGGTACTGTCAACGTTCTTTACGCATCACACAATTATACGTATCGTCGTAACCACCACCACCACCACCACCATCATCCCCATCATCATTGGCATCATCATCATCAGCGTCACTATCACTACCATCATCAAGACCAACTCTAGATATATAAGAAGCACATAAAGGGGCCTCACCCACAAGAGAAAACGCGCAACATCATCACTACCACAACGTTCCATGGCAGTCATTCTCTCACAGGCCTCTACAAGTTCTCACCTTCCCTCCCCGCCGTTTCTAAACTGGGCAAACTAGGCACCATGCTTACGCAATAAAGCAAAAGCCTCTTTTATTGGCCTTCCTCATTTGTCCCGCAAAAAAAAAAGTAGTTGGTTAATGTTCCTGGCCCTTCACGAAGGTTTATTTTTGTTATACCCGGACGAAAACGCAACCCTTGGAAAGGTTAGTCCTTCGGTCGAGGATGCTAGCAGACTGGCCAGCTGATCACACTACCTAGTAGTGTTGCTCAGGCTCTGCAATATAAGCTGCGTTTTTCTCGCTTTTCTCGCTGCGTTGCGTTATTGTCAATACCGCAATTACAATTCATCCCCATCGTCCCTGGCGTAGGTCAACTTTATCCTTTCATTGAAAGCGGACAAGAAAACTCGGCGTTGCGTACTACAGGCTTCAATAGATTTACAAATATTGCATTTGTATTTCTGATAGAGCCATAGCTTTTTGGGTGTTCGAAATTTCTCGCGTAGCCTACCGCTTCACCGGAGCTTCCAAAGTATTCTATACAGAGCCAAGTCAAACATACGCCGTACAGGTATGGTGTGATATCGGCGAGCTGTTAATGTGAACTTCACAGGGACTAGAAAAACGTTTGTGAAATGAGGAATCATTACGTTTGACTTGGTCTTTCGAACTGGCAAAACCAAAAATACGCGCAATATTTTTTGTAAACTGCCGTATTTGGTGATGTCGAGGCCTTTTGTACAGCTCCAGATAAAGAAACGCTAAAAAAAGCTGTCTACATCAATTGTCCTTTAGGTATGCTTTTTATCTTCAGCTACTGGGTGGTAAGCTCTATCAACCCTACTAAAACCTGACGCCAGGATTCATGTGTCACGCTTGGCGAAATAAAAAACTCACTAAGAACACGACAAAAAACGACGAAAACCACTAACATGGGCGGCTTTATCAGCACCAGAAAAAACATTTCGCTTCTATCGTGCCGTCTTACTCTCTCTTAGTTTGTCGTTCCATTACCGCCCCAAATTGTCAGAAGTGGCTCATAAGCTCCCCATGACCGCTCGTCCGCTGTCTCAGCAAGTCTGCTTATCCCGTTCAACATGAGTGCTTTCTACGGTGACCTGCGCCATCGAACAGCAGGGCCATATAAAACAGTAGATCGATGCTTAACATCCCCTCTTTCCATTTTTTCTAACGCTGGGAGCACATGTACGGAGAAGAAGGGTGCTCCCGAAAGGAGGCGAATGCGAAGCTGGTGCCTTGACGCAGCCGGACCGAGGCCTGGTACGGGGGCGGTAATTACGGGGTGCCGCGAAAAGCGTTTTTGCCCCGTTTTGTGGTCCTCTACATTTCTTACTTCTCTGGGCTCACCCGTGTGCATGGGAAGGACTCTACCTCTGACTCGCTGCATGCCATCGGCACTTTCCCGTTAAAGCATTTTTCACCCTCTTAAATTACACCCTGGAGAAGGACATCTTTTTTTCGAAGTTTTGTTTAGTGCTTTCGGCCTTGAGACAGCTATGAAAATGGCACCAAACGTGCGGAGGTCAGGTCGAGCGTTCGTTTGTTTCGCCTCGTGGAGTGACGTTTGGCTTTCGAAGGTTTGTAGCTTTGTCGACTTCTATGCCTTTGGAGTGAGTACGTTACTTGAATGCACAAACACTAAAGGTCAAGGCTATTTTCCGACGGTACGAGAATCGTGTCCAGGGCATCCAGGATGCGAGTCCACCAGACAGCCCCATGTATACCACTGCACTCCATGGTTCCGTCTGCTGAAGTTGAACCTTGTGAAAGCGTTGTGACCGTCGCTTCACACGTGGGCAATCGGTACGTGCGGCGCTCGACGTGGTATCTGTTTGCCGCTCTTTTAGCACACGAAATTACGCTCACCATCAAGGTTACCAGAACGTAATGTTGACTATAGGCATTGGAACATTGAGACTTAGGTGAAGTGGCCAGACACGATTACAGCAGCCATTAGAAGCCTCTGGTAATTACGTCAATTTCAATTGCCTACGATATCAACACACTTACTGAAAAGAGCATCCAAAGGGGCTTGCCGTAAATGCTTTGGCATTCACTCGTACTCACAGCTAGGCGTATTCCGGGTCTTTTCCCGCCGATGGAAGACCCTAAACTTCTTTGCAATGTTTTATATCCACAGAAAAAGCAACATCTCTAAATATTTAAC
Source organism: Haemaphysalis longicornis (assembly GCA_013339765.2). Lineage (NCBI taxonomy): Eukaryota > Metazoa > Arthropoda > Arachnida > Ixodida > Ixodidae > Haemaphysalis > Haemaphysalis longicornis. Next base: position 10,018 of record JABSTR010000696.1, on the reverse strand, counting down.
AAGGCCTAAGCCATAACATTGAACTAGGACATCAATCTCTAAATATATTCGAACGAACTTGACTCAGTGTGCAGAAGAAATATTTCAAAGAGTACTAATAAACGCGTATTTAAAAAAAAACTAGAAAGAAACGCTGCATCGGTACCCCTAGAAGAATGTAAAGCTAGCATTTACCCAATTTAAAGCTGGTTATTACATATACATTTCCAAACCAATATCAGGATAAATAAGCGGCTCTAGAGGCCGTTATTAGAACGTAGCTTTCTATGCCTCACTAATGACGTTCGATATAGCACCCATACATATGTACTTCAGAGCCAACTCCCTACAATGACATTTCCAAAGGGCCCACTGTGATGATTATGATGATGACAATGACGACGACGATGACGAAACGCGAATTGCCTAAAACGATTCGCGAGAATGGACTGGAACTCAGGCCCCTCACGTTCTGAAGTTGGAGTCTATTCGATTGCGCCATTACGCCACAGTGCAGGCAGCTTTGCGTTCTAACTATCGTTGTGTTAACAAAGGATATTTATGTTTTCTACATTTGTCACCATAGGGGAGGTTTTCGCGCAATCGACGAAGTGGGTAGGACGGAAACGCCAATCGTTTTCCGTCAGTGTGTGCGCATGAGTCCTTTTTGCGCTTATCAGGACAGCGGAAGGTGCAAGTGCAACACAAACGTCGAGCCGTTGGAACACCGCTCAACGCTAAAGGTTTTCGGTAACGTCAGGTATGACCGTGGTTCTGGGTCGCAACTGCATTCGATTGTTACAACCAAAAATTACGAAAAACTACGTGCTCGCCCTGCCCCCCTCAACTATAAATATTCCTTTCATGGAATAATCACTGCAAAGTTTAGTCATCACGCTTCGCTTATTTACGTTCACTCAGTCATTATACCCTGCAAATAACTCACTGGCATAATGTCAACCAACGTAAAACTGTAACCTGATCTTAAAAAAAATACCCAAATTGGTTCAAACTGGGAGAATTCCGGAATATGCAGTCGCTCTGGGTTGTTTTGTATATAATAGCGTCCTTAGGTAATGGGCAAATATAAATTTATACTTTCTTTGTAACTCTTGTCCTTTCGTTTGATAAGAGATGCTTATTTATACCGACGCATTTGTTTTGTTTTCTTTAGTTGGTTGCTTTTGTTTTTTAACCGTTTATTTACTCCTTCTCATAGAATAGCTTCATTACTTCCTTAGAAAGCGCTTGAGCCGAATTTAAAATTTGGCTCATACAGGTAATTCAGGGTGATAGCGAAGAACGCTCAGGTGTGGCAATGCCTACGCAAGGGGTACAATTGCTGCATTTAACCTAGGCTGCCTGAATTGCAACGGCACGGACAGCAATCTGCCGCTGGCCACGCAATACGCCTTGGCCAAAGAAAGCATTCAGCCAATAGACTGAAGGCTATCCAAACAAACAAGAACGTGAGAAGCAGCAAATGTATTGTCCTAGCGCTCTTGTGTGCGCCGGGCAAGGATAAATCGGAGAATGAAGCGGGCCACTGACCACGAGCGTAAACATTGAGGGCAAAGTTCAAGCACTGGCTAACAAAACACAGACCACAGTAGCGCTGGGGTTTCCAGGACAGGTCATTAAGCAACACCAAGCTTCCGCCTTCCAGAGGCAGGCGTATAATGGCGCTTCGTATGTTTTCGGCTGTAGTTGTTTGTAAAGTGCGTCCGGTACCTTGACAAATCTAAACAAGAAAAAGACACATTAAAATAAAAACGGCGAATGATTAGTGGTGGCTAACAGCCCCCAAATCTTCCCTAACCACTGAAATAGGAGCTGTCGTAATGAACGCGAAACTGCCCATTTAGGCTGACCTGGCATTTAAAAAAAAACAGATGACAAAACGAGCTAAAGCTTCGGTCGGCAACTTCTCGATTTCTGACTATGGCGGCAGCACTGCCTCACGCGGGCTGAGCAGTTGGCGTCTTGTACTAAACATTGAATACGTGGTCGTTTCTTGTATTAATACGCAATTTGTAATGCGATAACGCAATCGAGAAGGGCGCATTTAGCATTCTGCTTAACAACAGGGCACCGTTGTAATTGAGAGATCACGGCTAGGAACAAATCAAAGCCCTTTTATTAAGAAAATGATAGTTAAACGCGACATTTTTTCCAATTCAACTTGAGCCAAAGTCACAAACCAAAATCGAACCTTCTTTGACCGCGCCCGAAGGGCGCAATTTGATACACGTCGGCTTCATAACGCCAGGAACCCAACTTCGATTCCAATCACGGGAAGCGTTGTTTTCTTGAAGTGATCATTGTTTAAGTTCGTTTTCCTGTATACGGCACCAATGACGGGTAGAAAGGTTCGCTTGAAAAGTGTTTTTGTCAGCGCTGCGTTCGGTGAATGCCTGAGGACCTTTACCAACTCCAGTGAGTACTGACACGTAGTCAGCGTTTGTACTCACACAGGACAGTTTCAACGAACTCCTCTACCGCGTTTCAATAACTTTTAGACCCCTATATGGTCAATAAAGGCCCAGTTTCCAGGTGTTCTAAATTAATGTGAATGAGAAAACCAAGAACTTTAGATAAGTCAGTAGCCAACTTTTTGCTCTTTATAAACCGTCATGAGTTTTAACAGTATTACAGGCCATGCATCTTATCCATTTCCCCGAACTGTACTGTCTGTCGTAAGCTGCTTGGTCAGACCGGCGCCAATTATGGGAAAATCAAACAAGGACAATCGTCTACTTATTGACGTCACTGTTATGTGCGGCATTTCGGTGCCTCTTCTATCAACAACAGCACAGCAGGATATTGAAGGGGAAATTTTTTTCGCTGCACCAGGGGTAACTTTTTATTCTGCATTTAAATTAATTAAACTTGGCAGGGCTTCATGTTAGGGCTGCGTATTAGCCCTTCAAACATTAAGGGAGGTTTGAATGCAGTTTTCAGAAAACACCTTGGGCAAGCAGGGCTTGTCAGATTCGAGTGCATTATTTCTGCAGCAAGGACAATAAATGCAATAAGCGTTTTGTTTAGCAATCGTGAGTGCTTAAATTCGCTGGTTAGTGTGCTGTTATTCGCAGCCAAGGTGTAGGTGAGTAAAAAACAGTAAGTAGTGCCAACAACATCTGAGCCGGAACTTTGATGATTTGATGAATTTTCACAATTTCTCGGCTGCGTCAAGGCCAGGTGACTGCTAACTTCGTAAGAAAAGCTGAACCTTCGATTTGGTGAGGATCTTTTTTTGGTTTTTTACCTTTAATCATGCAACAATAGTTTTCCCAGCAAGCAGCTTAGGTGGGCAATCATCATTTAACTCTAGCGACAACCATAGGAAGGCTCCATTGTGCCCTTTTCTCATCCGCTACCATGAACACGAAGGAATTGGAAAATTACAAGTGGGAACAAGCGCGGTAAAGCCGTCTATAAGATGGCCTTTTTCTTATAAGAGAAGATCTTTTATAAAGACCAGGTATGAATACCATGGTTGGTTAATATGACAGCCAAGATAAGGAGCTTTATATCCCGTTTTTTATTGCTCGGCTCAGTTAGCTCGAACAAATTACGCCTCTCCACGAAGTGAATGATGATGAGAGGGGCGAAGCTAAAATGCTTATAGGTGAAACCGTGAAACATTGTTATAGGTCTTCTTGACGGCGCGCAGCATCTGAATGAGTGAAGGACATAAAGCGCGTTCGTAGCCATGCTCGCGTCTCAGTTTGTAGCGCAGTGGGAATTGCGCCTCGTACCTCTCGTCGCGGCCAGAGTCGTGGGATCGAAACCGGGTGTCACCGCGTCAAGACCACCACTCCTCGCTCGCAAAGCTTGAGACTTCCACCGCTCCGTTGATAAGTCCGTCGACGACGTCGATGTTTGTGGTGAGTATGTAGGGCGTGTTTGGGACGATGAGAATCTCCATGGGTAATTGGAGAATTCGGTGTGGGACACTTTAGCCATCTTGACCGTCGCCTTCTGAAGAGCGTCTTGTGTCGCCTACCCCCGGTACGTGTCTTAAAGGAGCCATGAAGAGAAAACACAAGTTTGGTTCATTCTTGTCTCGTTAGAATCATACTGACACCACTTTTAACGTAAACTTCGCTCAAATAAGCTACATAATTAGGAAAACGGGAATGGTCATGCGACCCAGCAGCTCATTCCGCAACAGAACCTATGTCGTCACATGAGCTAAGTTCTGCGATTGCGGAGGCTGGCAGAAGCAGACGCAAATTAGGTAGAACTTACAAACTAGACGAACGAGCTTTGCGCTTAAATTTAGGGCACATTCTTTACAAAGCAATAAGAATGATGGGCCACAGTGGAAGTTCGAAAGCACATGTAAACATAGAAGTACTGATGCGTTCTGCTGTTCGTACTGCGCACAGCATGCTTGGTTTCGCTGCACAGCACTACGGGGCTTGGGGTTGTCTCAGACGACACTGGCCGATTGACGCAAGCAACGTGTCTTACGTGACCCCATTTCTCGAGCGAGCACTGTTTCAGGAACGAATATCTCCCAGAACAAAAACAAGCCAGGTTTGCGGGCAAAAACAAACCAACGCTTGCCACGGTAGGTGGCGCCATCTAGGTTACGGAACGTAAAAAAACGCGGACAAACCACACCGCTTACAGGGTGGAGACAACTTTGAACGGTCCCGTGCCGCCGCATTGGGCCAACGGGCTCAACGCGTTCCTTCTTTTCGTTTCCCACGAGACCTAGCAACGCGAAACAGATAATATGATTCAATTTTTCAGTAAACCGCGTTGCGGCGATAGCGCGGTTTTGACACATGACTTGCTTCGGCGACGAGCGAGCAACTGAAACGCGGCGCCAGCGTATACGTGTCTCTACCTGTACGGCGGATGCGTGAATGAAGGTACTCTAGGCTGCAGAGCGGTCGGTTTCAGTGATGTCACTTGGGACCACGAAAACGCACGATTGAGCGGAAAATCAAATTTTAACCTAACTGTTTATTTCTCAGGAATAAAGCACCGTTTGTATCCGGACAAGCGCTGGGGAACTATAAAACACGAATCTTTCGAATAAAACCAGTGCATTTTCTCTTCATGGCTCCTTAAGCTCGCAGGCGCCGAACGACAACCTCCTCTTCTTCTTCGTCCTCCTTGTTTGGTAGCAACGAACGCGTGAACGTTTTGACCTCTTCGGCCAAATTTGGTTGGCCGATTCCTAGGGGGATCCTGCCACAACATCATCATTCCGCCGTGTATGGCACCAACGAGGGACGGACAGGGGCGGAGCAAGAGGAGCTTCCCCCTAAAATGAAATAACTCGATGTGTCCGAGTCCTCAAGCCTGAATTATTACCCCTCTTGTGTAGTAAACGTGCTTTATTGAGTGTTGCTGTTCACTTTAATGTTTTTGTTTTGGTTTTAGACACTTCACGACGTTATGGCGGACGCGTTTGGGCGGAGCTCCACGAAATTTCAAATTTTGATCAGGAATTCCACAATGTAAGTTCTAATCTGTTCCTACTCCTCTTTCATTAAGTTCCAGAGCACCTTTGTACCAAAGTTTAACCTTCTAGCACCAATGGTTTCACAGATATTACAGTTTTTTTGTTTCGCCGGGTCACACTTAGGGTTACATGTGAAGGCAAGTAAGAAAATTCTAGTTAACTTTCACGACAAGGTGGCCCCTTAAAAGGCCATACTCGGGTCATCGCGGGCTGTTCCAATTGTTTGGCACTTTAAATCAGCTTGCTGGGGACATTTTTGGTAACGTTACAACCAAAAGCCGAAATGTAAGCAAACCACAGTCCCCGTACCCCTAATCAGTGACGCCACCGGTGAAAAATGGTAGAATAAGGAAGAAATGCCCCCGGCGGGGCCTTTAAACAGTTCTGATATGTTAAAAAAGCCCTTCCACTGTATCGGAAGGGCACTTAGAAACAAAAAAAGGCCCAAGAATAATGGCGCTCGTCGAAAGGAGATGTAAACAAACCGCACTTACTGCAACCCTAACCGGCCCATCCGGCTGGGTTCAATTTCAAAAACGAAAACTATTCGCTATGTTGTGGTCAACATACCTTGACAATGGCGCCCCGGCTCACTCAAACTCACTCACAAATTTATTTTAGGATCATCACTCACTCAAACTCAGACTCATTGCTGAGCAACACATCTGTGCTCACTCAAACTCAATCACAGCAAGCGCAAAACACAGAACTAACTCGAGCTCGGAACTCAAAATGAACTGAGAACTCAAATGTCCTTAAAACTCAAATGTTCTCAGAACTTAAAATGGACTCAGAACTCAGCCGTACTCAGAACTCAAAATGTACTCAGAAGTCAAATGTCCTTAAAACTCAAATGTGCTCAGAACTTAAAATGGACTTCATAACCCAATCGTACTCATAAGTCAAAGTGTACTCAGAACTCAAGACGAACTAAGAACTCAAATGGATTCAAAAGTCAAAATGAATTCAAAACTCTGAATGGACGGAGAACTCACTCGGTCTCTGACGTACTCAAACTCAGTCGGGCTCAAACTGGCTCGGGCTCACTCGGCTAAAACTCACTCAAGCTCAAACTCACCATGTCACACTAGCCTCACGCTCACTCAAACTCAAACTCACGCGTGAGTTGAGTCCAAATGAGTCTGAGGGAGTGAACTCGTTAGTGAGTCCGCCGGCCTCTGGTGTCAAAGATTGCTGGAAAACCCAAAGAACACGTTCAGCAGCATCGGACACTGAGTTACAAAATGGAGAAACGCTAAATAGGTTCAGCGCTACGTCAGAAATGCCGTAACCATAATGGACTACGAATAGGGAGGCGACCAACCGAAAATGACAAAAGTAGCACGGGTAAAATTTTATTAACTCGAGAAACCCTGGGGGCACAGAAACGTACAACCACTTGCGGTGACCGTCATATGTATCTGGGTTTGTCTGTAGAAAATACAGACATAGGGTTCTTCCACTCCTGTCCTGATCCCAATGTTTCCGAACTTTAGAGCACAGGGTTTGCCTAACTGTGGCGCAGCCCTGCCAAACGGTCACCGTTGATAGCGCAGCGCACGATGAACACTGTTCCGGATCGGAATAGTGTTAAAAGGGCGAGGAAGGATCCTAATACACCGTCAGCAGTTTTATGGCCAGCTGATCTTTAAACTAGCCATTTTTCTCCTAGCTCATAGTTGAGCTTAGCCGTGGCTTACTTTTCCAACGACCAGACGTCTGTGGACTTCGCATCAGTAGGGCAGCGTCCCTTCACAGCCGCGCTTGTAAAAAGCAAACCCGACAAACGCTACCGCAGTATCACTGCAGGCTTGCGCGGGAACGTCGTGCGCGTAAAACATCTCTGTATCGCTCTCTTTTTCGTATGGCTCACTGAGCCGAACCCATGCAGGTATGGAGTATCGCCTACTCCGGGAGAAACCATCATCCCGGAAACCTAAGAGGCTACACTAGAAAGGTTCAACCATGCTATGAAGGTTTTTAGGGACATAAGCAGCATCACCAGAGGAGGATCACGCCATCTTTGTGTAGTAGTTGGCCGCCATTTCCCATGACTTACCAACTAGAACTCTCGGTCCTTAGTCCCCAGAAGTTGTAGAGCACCTGTCCACGGTGGTGGTCCCTGTCCACGGTGGTGGTCAGAACAGCGATACAGCAGAGGGTGATAAAAATCTCTGAGTCCGGGAAAGCCGCCTTTCGAACTTGACCCTGGCATGTTCAACGCACGGACTTTGTCATCTGAGAGAAGCTTAGCTAGGATCTTTCGTACATTAAGTGCGATATAATAGGGTTAAGCGAAGTTAGAAGGACAGGAGAAGGCTTCATGTAGCTCACTAGCGGGCATATTCTGTGCTACAGAGGACCCCAAAAGAAGAAAGAACGCGGGGTGGGATTTTTAATCCACAGAGGACTAGCAGGAAGCGTGGAGAAGTTTTTAGCATTAGTGAGAGAGTCGACGCTGCTGTGATAAAGATAAACAAGTGATGCAGGTTATAAATAGTAAATGACTATTCGCCAACAAGCAGCTAAGATGATGAGGCCGTAGATGGCATCTACGAGGACGTCGAATCAGCAATAAATTGGGGAACATTACAGTTTACGATTGTGATGGGGAACTTTAATGCAAGTATTGGTAAAAAGAAAATGGAAGAAAGGTCAACGGGAAACTTCGGAATAGAGAATCGTGAAAGTCCAGGAGACACACGAGTGGGAGGTGCAGAGACAAATAGCCTCTTTCACTCAGATAAAAGATCTACAAGCACTGCATACTGTCGGTGATGCCATACAGAGCGTACACGTGGCGCCTTACTAAACAATGGAAAGGTAACGAAGGTCTGCTGAAGGGGACATGGCCAAGAATAATGTTGTAACACTCAGGGACCGTAAATGAGCTACCTGGATCAGATAACAGACTAGAGAAGAAGATGTAATAGTTCAAATAAATAAAACCTAGTGGACTCGGGTTGGCCAGGTGATGAGAACAACCGACAGCCGGTAGACAATTAGGGTACTGAATAGATACCAAGAGATGGGTCTATAAGAAGGGCATGGCCAGTAATCCGATGGCGGGTTTGAGTAAGCAAATTCGGGTTAAACCGTGGACTCAAACAGCGCAGGAAAGGAGCGGTTGTAGGTCCACCGGAGATGCCTTCGTCATGCAATGGACTTGAACAGGCTGATGATGATGATGAATATACCAGCTTTCTCGATGCTCTTCAGGCACAAGTGCACGGTTTTCAAATTACTGCAGCCATTTGAAAGACTACAGTCAACCTTCGTTCAGACGGTATATCGGCCGATGACCATCGCTTAATACACTACGCATAAAGTAGCTCCAAAATTTAATAAAAAATATACTGCATAAAAAGTAAGAAGGCGGGGATAAATTCGAATGGCGCTCAAAAAAGAAATTGCCCCGGCGTCAAGAAAACAATTCGAAGAAGTCAATGGCAATACATTTCCGGCGTAATACAGCTCGCGTACTTTCGGGTAAAATTGGAACTGGGAGTCTGCACTTGTAGAAAAGCGGGACGATAGAGCTACAAATACCTTTAGAGGCCAGCTTCGAAGAACGGTTGGGGTTAAAGAAATAACAGAATAAGGAAAAAAACCGTTGCGACAGCGCGTACCTTTGATGCTTCCCGGCCTTTCAACGCTTCTGGCGCGCAATAAAAGATGTTTTGAACGCGACGCGTTGCGAATAAGAAACCAAGTAATCCTTTCTAGGAATGAACGTTTGCTGTTGGCTGACGTGTGTGCCCAATATTTAGAAGATGTGTGCGCTATTTATAGAACACGAAATCTGCGTCGAGGAGTGGATCGCATGTTGTACGTGGTTAAAAGACACGAGGGCTGGCACGCAAGGCGCTGAGTGCGCTAAAACCACCGGTCGTGTGTGTTTTCTGTCTTTTTTTTTTTTCAAAACTCAAGAGTATGGCGGTGGGCCAGTGTGGTGTAAATGAGGTAGGTATTAGTATGGGGGATGAACCCTTATTTTCTCTGAGGTGCAACTTTGATTGTTAATCAGCGTTTTCATCGTATATGGGGAAATATAAAAGAGCAAAAATACCTAAATAAGGATCAAAACCTATGAAAACCGGTGTTGATACATTTTTGTTCCTGTACTCTTCCAACGGCGACGTTGTCTGCAATATTTCCTGCAGGTAGGTATTTTATACACCTATTGGCTCTTTAGCGTCTTCAAGCACTTATTTTTTGAACGTTATAAAACGTAACGAAAACAGTGGAGGGTTCTGCACGCGAGATTCCTAACGTTGTTTATTTATTGATTTGAATATTTTCTATGACCGAACGCTTTACAGGAAGGACGGGGGGTCTGCAGATGGCACTGTACATATGAAGACCTGCTAAATAAACTTCCAAGGTTAAGTTCCACGCGAAGGAATCCAATCAGAAATAAAGAACAACTTCCAAAACGGGGCGCTCATACTACAAAGCACAGCGCATGATAAAGAAGCAAGAAATTAGCAGCTGTGTGTGATATTTCGTCATACGGTTACAACCCCATGCGGAATAAATAATAGCACCGATGCC
>JABSTR010000695.1:0-59770 GCA_013339765.2 Haemaphysalis longicornis | reverse complement strand
TAGTTATAGTGGCCGATTTCCCTCTAGCATAGATGATAAATGGCTCGCAGCAACGTCCACAGAGCTGCAGACATCATGCCTTGGTACGGTGGTGAATGCTGGGTTGCCTCAATGTCCCGAGCGCCTGCCACTTTGTGCTTGCTTTGTGCAGGGTGGAGACATGCTTGAGGGGCTCCCGTTGCAAAAGCCAGCATTTGTCCAGCGCGCACGCATGCATGTCAAAAGTTGGCAGCGGTTGTCAGTTGGCAAACGGAGGTAACCAACTGTCAGTTTCGACAAACTAGCCCCATTCTGAAGAATTCCCCGACAATTCCCCGACTGTTCGAGACGTTTCAGATTCCCTGACAATTCCCAGTTTTCCCACACGGTGGACTGTGCCCTTGCAACTCGGCCGAGTAACTCCCGCATGGCCAGAAATCGGATTGGTGTTCCAGCCGTACCAGCCACCCTGGTGAAAGCACCTCTAAAGAGACGCTTCCCGTTGGTTCGACACGTGCGGCCGCCACAGGAGCACATAGTACCTGGCGGGGCAGCCCTGCTTGGAGACGAGGCCCCTGCGGATGAGGGTGGCCATGCTGCTCCCACGCCGTGTAGTGGCTGTCGGCAAGGGGCTGTGCACAGGGGGAGGAGGGGAGAGTGGAGAGAAGGGAAACACGGAGCCTCTTTAACGCTTGTGCCTTTTTAATTAGAAGGAACTGTCCCCTGTGCATCGAGAGCTGGCTTCACGGTGTGGGGCCCACGATGACTAAAATAGTGAACTGTTGCTGGGCCAAACATAATTAGATGTCACATCATCATCATCACCAGCCTTGTCTACGTGCACTCCAGGGCAAAGGGCTCTCCCATGGACCTCCAATTATCCCGGTCCTGCGCCAACTGAACCAATTATCCCCGCAAACTTCTTGATCTCATCTGCATCTAACTTTCTGCCGCCCCCTGTCCCGCTTGCCTTCTCTAAGAATACACTCGGTTACCCTTAATGACCAACGGTTATCTTCCCTTCGCATTGCATGCACACTTCATTTCTTCTTATTTCTATGTATTCTAAACGCGTTACCCTCTGTCCTTAGTGTCCATCATCTTGTTACTGCTCGCTGTACCATGCTACCTTACATGTATCGACCCTCATGGACATCTTAGCCCGGGGAGATATCCACACACATTCCCACCTCTACTCTATCCGTATTCACAATATGTACATCAACCCTTTTTTTCAAATTTGACAATCCAATGGTTGGTGGGGTCGACTTAGAATCGAAATCAATCCTCTACCGCTAGTCACGGCAAGAGAAACGAGAACTCAGGGCTGCTGCGAGGTAGGGACACCTTTGCACCCTCGTTCCCATGGTTATGGTCTAAGTGTGAACCGCATGGGGCGTTTTCTGCTCGCGAAAATGCGCCGCACACACTACATGCTGACACCACCGCGAATCCACCCGCGCTGCGGCGGCGGCAACAGGGCTGCGTCACCAGCCGCGAAGAGGTCCGCGTAGCTCCAGACGACCGCTTCTAACGCTCTTTAAGATATCACTGAAGGCACAAACGAAGGCGTTTGTGCAGGATAGGAGCTGATAATATGGTCGAAAACGACACTATAAAGCATCATCCGCGCCGCTAGGGAAAGCGCCAATCAAATATCCGCCACCGTGGTAAGCCTAAACGTCTCCGGCGGCGCCAGCCGGCTGTCCCAAGCGCTTTCAAACTGCCGCTTGAAGAGCGCGCCTCCCCATTGGGGCAAGTCGTCAGCCTTCTCCCACTGCCCGCTCCCGACACGCGCGAATCGCGTGAAAAAAACACTCTATGAGGTTCGGCTTACAAGCAGTAGAAGCTGCCGCGCGCAGGAGTCGTTGATTGGGGGCATCAAAAAGTCACCCGCGCACGAATCGCGTGCAAAAACGCGTCAAGAAGCGTTTTATTCGTATAAAAAAAAGAATAAATCATTAGCGAATCCCTTGATTCAATGCACGGCGCTAACGTAGCCGCCATGTTTGTTTTGGTATCGCGCCGCAGTGGCCGCTGCCGGTTGCTTCGATGGTTGTCATCTCGCAGCGAATGTGTTCTCTGTTTGCATGTTTTCCGCTCAACCCACAGCGCATGGTTATTCGGGGTGCTTATACAAAAGCTTTTCTTTTTTAACATCTACCGCGCATACCGCGAGCGCACGGCTCTTGTGGAGAGCCGCCGTGTGGGTTACGGAAAGAGCTTTTCTTTGTGATACGATTTTCTAGGCGGCGCTCGCAATTTTTTTTTTTTTTTGAGAGATGTAATTTTTGGGGGGTCGACCTACATTCGAGTCGACTTAAAATGTTGTAAATACGGTAACCCGGACCTATAACCTGGTCCGTGTACCAGGTGATCTTTTTCGACTCCACTCAGTCATGAGAGGAGGTCCACATAATTGACATATTGTGACTCGAGCAAAGCATAACTCACTCGCAAGAGAAGAAGTGAGTTTGCACACCGGGTCTCCTAAGATAGCCACCTTGGCTGGGCTCGCATCTCTCTGTCCTCTTTTTGGGGCCTTCTTTTCACAGCACTAAAGATCACCAGAGATGAACAATGACCGGAGTGTTTAATACGTTGTTGGAAAGGTCCGAAGACCTGTCGTGCACGACACTGTTGATTGGGTGCTTGCAAGAGGAACTGCCAATGCTGGAAGGCACTAAGAGGATGGGCTTTGGACGTGCTACAAGCAGCCCACACGGAACCATTGTGCATGATGCCTGGTTTTTCCTGTAAATGTTGTTTCTTATGCTTCCTGGTAGAGCATTCTTGCTTCCCTCCAACTCCTTAGCTTCACGCCCTTCCAAGAATTGCACTGCACAGCCCCTCTGCAGAGATTTCTCCGGGGGCTTCTCTTACTGCGCAAAATACCGTGACAAATAAAAAGGTCATTCCAGCTGGGCCAAACAAAACGCTTGCCATTATTAAGCTCTTTCTGCCAGATTTGCAGAGCTCGCTCCCCAAAACCCTTGACTTCCATCGGTAAAAACAGTTACTCCACACTTAGATTGCAACGGAGAACACATCCGTGACCAACTTTTAAAGGAGCTACGAAGACAAAACACAAGTTTGTGTTATTCGAAAGATTTGTGTAGTTGCCCCCAGCACTTGTCCAAATGCAAACGATGCTTTATTCCCTGATAAATTAATTTACTTTAGTTAAAATTTTGATTTTCCCGGTAAATTGTGGTTTTTCGTGGTCTGCAATGACATCACAGGGCCTTGTTTACCGTTTAGTTAACCTAGACGGCGCCCCCACACCGCGGCAAGCCGTTGAACGTATTTGTACCTGGCCTGTTTTTGTTCAGGGAGAAAAAATCGTTTCGTGAAACATTGTGTCACTCGACAAATATGGTCACGTAAGAAATCGTCGCTTGCGTCAATCAGCCAGTGCCGTCTGAAACAACCCCAAAGCCCCGCGTCCTGTGCAGCTACAACCAAGTACAGTGCGCGCAGTACAAACAGCAGTGCGCATCGGTACTTTTATGTTTACGTTTGCTTCGTAAACTTCCACTGTTTGTCCCACCATTCTTAGGGGTTTAAAAAGAAAGTGCCTTAAATTTAAGCGCAAATAGCTTGTTCAGCATGCTTACAAGCCCTGCCTAATTTGCGTTTGCTTTTTGCCACTTTCCGCCCATCGCAGAGCTGGCTGGCATGACGTCATAGGTTCTGTTGCGGGAAATAAGCCAGTGGGACGCATGGCCATTCCCTTTTTCCCTAATTATGTAGCTTATTTGAGTGAAGTTTACGTTAAAGTGGTGTCAGTGTGATTCTACGAGGCAATCTTTTGAATGAACCAAACTTGTGTTTTCTCTTCATGGCTCCTTTAAGCAATGTTCCCGACACGGCGTTGTAGGGCACACCAGTGTGTTTTCACCCCCTCCCCCCCGAAAGAAGTGAGGTGGCAACTATCAGCCGCCCTAGCACAAACAGCCCCTCGATGGGCCCACCTGGGTGAAGGACGCGTCACACAGGGGCTGGGCGGCCATGATGAGGTCCGACTTGCTCATCCAGTCGTGGCAGCTCGCTCCGGTCCAGGTGGCCTGTGTGGGAACAGAAGACGCACAGACTGCTGTTGGAGCAGCTGTCCTAACCCTGGGCCAATAAACTTGGCAACAGCAGCACCACAGCAGGATGGGCAAAAAGGAACAAAAAGACACCAGAAACACACTGTCTGGGTGCTTTTTAAGCGGAGACGTGGCTCTTAAGACATTATCACATAGTTTTCAAGTAAACTCTGTGAAACTTGCCAGTCTCATGCTACTTTTTCTCGCACTGATCTTAAAGGAGCACTGACACCAATTTTCGGCGTTAATATTATTGCACAGTTCGCTTCCTTCACTCACAGAATACCCTGGCTGAAATAATGAGCGGCCTGCGACGCGAAGAACATAGTTCAATTGGATCGCATTTATCACCCCGACGGAGCAGCGCGCGAGCGGCACTCAGCAAATGGACATCAGCGTGACATCACTCCAGGGAGAAAAAAGAAGTGACGCGACAGCGCTCGTCAAAAACTCGTGACGTCACTTCACGCGCGCGGCCCCACGAGCGGCGAGCAGGAGCGCAAAACCCTCTCAAGCGGAGAACGCCGGTGACGTCCGCACAAGACGGTCGAGGTGAGGTCAAACCGGGAGGGGTGTCATATGCGCCGTTCGGGATGAAAGCGCGGAAATTTGAAACAAAAGATTTTCATGGCGTTCAATGCAATTAAATATCGCGCGCTGAAGTATTTGAAGTGCTGTTTCGATTCGCCAGACCATTAGGCATCGATAAAAGCAATAAAAGTGTAACATAAAATTTCGTGTCAGTGCTCCTTAAGTATGCTGTTATTTTTGGAGTCAGTGAATTGTAGTTCCCAAGAAAGTTATCTCTAATTATCTTGGGAACTGTAATTGACTGACTCCAAAAATAACAGTATACTTGAGATCAATGCAGAAAAAGTAGCAGGACTGGCAAGTTTCACAGAGTTTACTTGAAAACTATGTGATAATGTCTTAAGAGCCACGTCTCCGCTTAGGTATTCCCCCAGCAAAACCGATCAGCTGAGGCACGGGGTGGTTCACTTGTTGCGCGAGGTGTGTGAAGAAGAGTTTGCCACTGTCCAAGGTGTGTGCCCATGACCACTCACTCCACCAGGCCAGCTATGCAAGGAAGCCAGCAGCCCGTGGAAGCCCGAACCATGGAAGGCCGAAAGAAGACAAGACTGTCTGGAATTATATGGCACAGCCCTGGTGTTGGCTCCTGACACGACGGCTGGGGTTAAACCAATGTGTTATCTACCACGGTTCGTCTCATCCTGCTGCCGCATGACAATATTGCTGCAAACCAGTGTATGAGTTTGTTTTTTTTATGTTTGTTTTTACTGCCGGCTGTGTTAGCGGCTGTGTTATCTGCGTTTCCAGCAAAGCGCGTCTTGCATTCTTTATTTTTATGCCGCACGGCTATCTAATTCAGATAAGCAGACTGTTTCGCCCTGACGTACTACCCAGAATAATCTTCTGTGATCTACAATGTTCTGGATGTGAATCGACGTTCTAGAAACACTCGCACGGAAAGATAAAAGCCTGCAGAGCAGACGCCCCGGCATTCGGTTTGACGACACTCGCCTGGCAGTCACTTTGTTGACCGCTGCTTCGCCGCCTCCTCTGTATTCTTTTTTGAGTTGTAAGGGAGCACAAGTTTGCTCCAGTAAACTTGTTTTCCTGCAAGACAACTGCGTCGTCCTTGGCTTCGTGACAATATGTCAACGTGCCGTGCTAAAAATTTATTCTATATCTCTGTTGAGCCCTGTTTATCAGCTGTAACCACGGCCCAACGCTTCCTGAACTCAGGAAGCCATTTGCCAAGCGGTCAAGTGTAATACACTCGCCTTAGCAGCAAGGAGATCTATTCCACCTCCCTATACATACTACCTCTGCTGAGGGAGACCTGGTCCACTGTGTTCCCACTATTTCAGCCCTTTCATGAAATTAGGGATTGCCCTGACCAAAGAAATACACACTGACAGCGACAGCACTGACACATTACGAAATTGTCTGTCACACAGCCAGATTTTCAAGTTGAAAGTTTGCAAAGAAGAAAAAAAAAAAAAAAAAAAAAAAACGGGTGGTTAGAGCAGTGCACAGGCCCGAGCCAGTCCGAAGTCTATTATCGGCCGGTCCAGGCCGGGCTTGAATTTTAAGGCCAAGCCGTTAATAGTTCCAACCAAAACTGTAGAAAGGAGGATTAAAATGAGTATTCTGAGCTTATTTTTACGCACTCCTTGGCGGTAGTTTTAAAAACGTGTTTTGGTACGTCTGATAGTCACTATGTATACTGTAACTTTAATGACATTTCATGTACGCAATCAAGATTTTATGTTTTGGTGTATAACATACTGAAGATTACAATTACAAGGAATGCCCTAGCGGGGAAGGAATTAATCCAGACAACCTGGAGCTGTGCATTTATGTCTATGTACACGTGTGATTTAGATGTCGCACCAATCGAAATGCAGCTGCCATGGCCGGGGATCAAACTCGCATGCTAGAGAAACGCCACCGCTTAACAACCACTTCAGGTAAAATATTTCAACGCACACACATACTCGTGGATCCAAATGCGGGGGCAAAAAATTTAAGCAATACCAACTTGTGGCGAGACAACCATGTGAAGTTGCCAAGAGTCTGGTCACCAAAGGTGGTGGTGTCTCTCGTGCAAGAATACGAGCTATTATTACACCGATACGGCGTGAACTGCACAGTGTAAGCTACACTACGTGCACTTTAAGCGTTTATTTTTTTCATTTCAATTCATGACGTGTTTGTGGAGGACTAGATGCTCCTCCTGATTGCCCACTACGAAGACACTGAGCCAAGTATAATAGGCAAATTTTCCCCAGCGTCTAAGACCGGGCTGGTCACACACACGCGGGTCCTCCCTAGGCTCAAAGATAAATGACCGGGCCCGAGCAGGGCTCGGGCCTTAAAATCAGGCCCGTGCAGTGCTCTACGGGTGGTACACAATATGGAGAATGTTCGTGGTGGTGGTGCAGCTTAAAGCCAAGTTTGGGGTGGGGTGATTTGCCATTGCTACAAGTGCTCTGTGGAACGGTCTGTAGCTGTAGGGAAGCAGAACTTTCTTCTGGCCCAGTTTTTTTTTTCTCTGTGAGAGCTATTTTTTTTTTCCCAATCCAATGCAATAACGTTGCAAATGCCTCTCATGTTTTTTGTTTTCTTTTGCCAATACAATGAGCTACTCTTTCAGGGTGTCTAGCTAATTGCCTAATTCAATTTCCCTGACTTTTCCATGTTTTCCATGACCATTTAAACGAAATTCCCTGACCTATATACAACAGGCGCCATTATGTGTAAATGGTCCGTGAAGCATTAAAAAAGCATATACAAAACACATTAACTTCAGTTTGTTCAGTTTGAGGTTTTCTTGCCTTCTGTTACGGCTTCAGAGAGGTTATTTCATCTTGCAGACAGAAGCTTCAAGTGCGCTTCAGCGAGCACATTTTGCTTTTTTTTTATTGTCCTGGCTCGACATGCAACGTGAACCGCATGGTGCGTTTTTTTTTTTTGCACGCGATTCGCGCGCGTGTCGGCGTTGCGCGTGCGATTTTTTGACGCCCGCGTCGACGATTCGCGCGCGCGCAGCTTCTGCCTCGCTCAGAAAATGACGCGCGTCGCGCGAGGCAGTGGGAGGAGGAGCCTGCGACTTGCGCCAATGGAGAGCCGCACGCCTCATGGCGGCAGTTTCGAAGCTCTCGATATGTTTAGGCTACCACCCGGCAGATATTGCATGGGCGCTTTCACTAGCGGCGCGGATGATGTTTTATAGTACCGTTCTCGCCCACATTATAGGCTCCTTTACCTCACAAGCAACTTCGTGCGTGCCTTGTGTGGCATTTTAGACAGCGCTTAGAAGCGGTCGCTCGAGCTCCCGTCACCAGTTCGCGGTCGAAGCCGCCGCCATGTTTCCGCTGCCGGCAGCACCGCGCGCAGCGTGCAGGCGGTTCCGCGGCAGCGTCAGAGCGTCTGTGACATGCGCGGCGCATTTTCGCGAGCAGAAAACGCCCCACGCGGTTCACGCTAAACCATGTCATGTTCCTTTTTGATTAGGTAATTCTGGCTCCTGATGTCACAAGAAAGAAGTTCTATCAAGATTAGCATAAAAAAGCGCTGACATCTAAAAATCACTGAAAAAAAAAAAGCGCGCTTTGCGTGCGATTTGGGTACCACCTACATCGACCCTCTGCGCAAGTGCAACCAGCAAGCTAAGCCAGCTGCGAGCTGCGTGGGCCGCACGGCGAGTTTCTGCACGCGATTCGTGCGGGGTATTTTCACGGCCGCGTCGACGATTTCGTGCCTGCGGTGGCTCCTTTCCTGCACAAGCAAGTGCGTTTGTGCCTTGAGTAGCATTTTAAAGAGCGGTTAGAAGCGGTCGTTGGAGCTACCGCACTACTCCGCGGCCGGTGCAGCCGCCATGTTGCCCGCGCCTGCCGCTCGGCACGCCGTGCAGGTGGTTTTTCGCGGCGGCGTCAGCGCGCCCGGTGCGCGGCGCGTTTTTGCTTACAGAAAAACCAGAAAACGTTTCATGCGGTTCACGCTTTAATTCGCGCGGCGAACGTGTTGCGTTCGGTAACTTCTTGGGGCCCCCAACACTGGTTTCCCCTATTCCGAAACTCCGGGCAGGCCCCGAAGTGGTTTTCCCTGACTGGTACTACTTGATTGAAAAATTCCCTGACAATTCCCTGACTTTTCCCGGTGGCTGAAATTCCCTGACTTTTCCCGGTTTTCCCGGTCGCTAGACACCTGTTTTGGGTGCATGATAAACAGTGCCCACCCCTTTCTTCTCAGCCCACAATTGGTCTTGCTTAATCTGGAGCACTTTCACCTTGCTCTGCCCACTGTTTTGACTCCTCCCTTCTTCCACTCTGAGGTGCAGTGGAGAGCCACGTTTTTCCAACAGTCGCGAATCCCACACAACGAATCTTCAATGCTTCTGAAAACATCCCTTGACACCCACTCTTGGTCTGCACAGGAAGCCATAAGGGATCCCCACTGCACACGTAACTTGTTTGTCTGCACTTTCTCCAGCACTTTGCAAGCTCACTCAGTTAGAGGCCCTAGCTGCATTTTGAGGTGCACAAGACCTTCTGTTCCCTCAATCAACACTCCAATCAGTGCCTCAGGCTCAAATCAGCAGCTGCTGCTGCTGCACCCCAAAGCTTGCAGCACCTTGAGCTGCGCTCTCCGTCGACCCAGGGTCACCAAGATGGCGTGAGCTCCGCTCCGTTGGCAGTGGCAAGTACTGACGCGCTGGCCGCTCTTGGCGGGCCCCCTGTCACCCGCTTTCCTCTTTGTGGCCCCCTTGGCATGCTGTCGCTGCCACTGCTTCCGTTGTCTTTGACTCGTGGAGGCCTGCGAGTCGTCATAGTCCGTCAAGTCCAGCACGGCGGCCCCGAGGGCGGACTCCATCCCCGGATGGCTAGCCGGTGCTCCTCCAGTTTCTTGTCCAGCATGTGGCACAGCTTGTCACCTGAAACGTCCACCACAGATGGATCAGTGAGTGCTCGAACGGTGTGGCCCTAAAGCAGCATACCTGCTAGACCCCCGTCCTCTCTTTTAAAGGGGGCTACAGGTTTTGGCTCATTTGAGAGACGGTTTTGTCCCCGATAACAATGGACACTACTCTTCATCACAAACTTCAAAACAAATAATGGAGACACCATTAGAGGAAAGCATACAAAGCAGTGGTGACTCTGCAGCTGCATTCCTGCATTTTTCTCTATGACGTCCAACAGAAACCTTGTCTGTGCAAATGGCGGCCACCCAATCTAAAAAACTGCCAAAAACCATAGCTCGGCCATTGCACAGGGGCCTGTAATCCCATTCGATTTGATCAGTTAACTGCCAACAAGCCCTTGACACAATGCCAACAACATTAATAATGACGGCCCACAATGTCACCCTTACCCATATTACGTCACTGCAGTGTGCAACTTGAAAGGCTCTCAATATTTCGTGAGCTTTTTTTTTTCATGGGGCAACTTAAACCATTAATTGTGGCTGCAATAGAGCTGAGTGAGGTCAGCACTGGCCAGTTGTACCAAACTGAACCAAAACTGTTTTCTGTCTTCAAGGCCCCCCTTAACAGACAAGCTGTCCATTTGCTAATTTCTGAAAATTTTTGCGTCCTCATAGAGTCACGTCAACAAAAAATGTTGCAGCAAAGCCAACTGTCTGGTGCGTGCTCTGTATGTCTCGCATCTAATGTAGGTATATTGAACAACAAAAAAATAATTATGCATGAATTGACCGGTACGACAATACTCTCATATTGCTGAGATTCATTTGCAGAATTCCTGCCTGCTGTTAATGCATGGCGGTCAACAGCAGGAGTGTGGTCATAGAAAATGGCTCTAAGTCTCGTCTTACCATTCCAAAAGGGTTTATATGACAATTAGTCGCTAAGAGGACTCCATGTATCACTTTTCACATTTACGCAGTTCCCTGTGAAGTTATAAATCCACGTGTGGGTCAATACACTGGATTCTACGGGAGGAAAACAGATGGCCCCACGTGTGTCCACAGGAACAAAACTCCAGCCTTTCCAAATTTCAGTCAGCTTATTTGCCAAGAAGTACGTGTGCTGTTATCGCCTGCCAGTTATCGGCATGTAATGCCACAACAGATAAGCAGGTGCCAACTGCGTCCATTCAGCTAGATCAAGTGATGTCAGAGGTGTACTATATCATCGGCCAGCACAATAAACGAGGTATTCTTTCGTCACCTGCTGTGCGGCTCGACGACTGGCTTTCTTTCGGTGCGCAGATGCTTTGCGCTTAAAGCCAAGTCACGACAGTATGCTCAACTGCCAAATCCCAAACCAACGTGTTTTGTTTTGTGCGCTCCTTGAACTGCGCCTATCCTTATTCGTCGTCTCTCTTCACAGAGTGGATGGGCACTCAGTTTCTTAGAGTAAATGCCCTCTATTCTCAGTACCGCACATCAAATGGTACCAGAAGACCACTGGCTGCGAACGGGGTATGACACAGTGGCCTGATGTCCCCTTTGAGTGTTGTCATTGCTCAACAATAGGCCTAACGCTGCGGGGATTAACGTCCACAATTGTCAAATGGTACCCACACGTTTATGTACAATGACTCTCATGTTGCTTGCCACACGGCTAGGCTCCACATTAAAACTACGCAATGATAAGGCTGAACGTAAGGCTAGCAGCATCCTCACATAACCTACTCAAGGGAATTTGCCAGTGACGTTGACAGCTGTCATTAGAGACTCCCGGTCAATTTACCGATTTCCCCATTGACACAAATACACCCACCATACGCTGTCACACACTACACACGTAACTTTTTCAATTCTATTGCCCAAACCTCAGTGTTCATGAAGGAGGTTGGCCCGGACCCTAGGCACTCAACCTTTGGCTTCTCTGCATAACACAAACCTTTGCAACGTTGGCTTTCCTGCATGACACCAAAGCTGTGTGGGAAAGCGGAACGCACAAAAAAAAAAAAGAGCACACACGAAACTGGTGCACAGGTGAGTTGGGCTGCAAGCAGGCCACTCCTGCAGCCAGGGCAGTAACGGTGAGTTGGTTGCAGGGGTGAGGCCCACCACATGCCTTCAGCAGGGGCTGAGAGCAGTGACAATATTCACTGTTTGCATAGAACACCCTACTGCCACACCTACTGGTTTGCCTGACATCTTAGAGGGCCCTGGGTACAATGCCGATTCATTTGTGCATTGTCCACCTAGTTTTGGTTGTTTGCACAATATCTGACATCCTCGGAAAAGTTTCGTGAAAGTGCACCATGCCCACACCGCTGTGCAACTCTTCCTTCTGTACTGCACAAGGCCGACTACTTTGGCTAGTGGAGCCAAGTTGACTACATTAGCTTGCTTCCCATAGACTTCCTTGCCTTGTGCTTTTTTGACTAACAAAAATCATTGATTCACTCATTCAACACTGGCCAAATCATAGGTAGCGTGCTACAGAAAAGGATTGAGAAATTAACTGAAAGTCCATGCTGCATGCACTAAGGCTACACCCCCAGGATATGCTGTGTGCCGTAGTGGGTGGCTACGCATTAATTTATACCACCTCAAGGTCTTAAGTTGACCTTGAAATATCAACACACAAGCATTTCTGCTTCTTTTTTTTCTTTTCGCGTCCATCACAAGGACAGCTTCAATGCCCAGGAAATGAAACTACAACTCGCACTTCACGACACACTGTGATAGCCACTGAACCACCATGGCGGGCAGTGGCGGAAGCATCATTCCGAAATACGGCTGCATGCACCAGATGAGTAACAATATGAGTAACCAGAGGAGCTGCTAACCTGCAATACAGGGTGGACTTGGGCACCAAACAATTCACAGACGCCCCTCTGCTCCTTATTAAGCCCGATTCTCATGCAGGCAAAAAGGGGAAAAGAGTTCTCCCAGCAGCCACAGTGAGCATTTATTTAGTGGTACTCTCACCTTCTGCTAAGCAGCCCATGGGCAGGAGTGGTTTTAACAAAGAAAAAAATAGGCAAGCAAGCACAACTAGGCAAGATAAAGCACAACCAACAGTAAGGAAATGAAAGAGGAATCTATACCGCAAGTTACCGCAGCAAGCAATAAACATACAGGAAAAGGGAACTTCAAAGACACTCTTTTTCACTCAATGTGCCATCAAATTGACATACGTAGTGAGCACTAACAAAACAAGAAGTGCCAAAAGCAAAGCCAGGTTATATGGAAAGCGCTGCAAACCACTGGACGAATGGAAATTGCACTGAACGAGATGTAATCAAACACTGCATGACTACAGGGGGCAGCGTCAGACTGCGGTGCGGCTGTTGATGGTGGAGATAAGAGATTTTAACGTTACCACACTATACATCATCAAATCACTAAAATACTCTCACTGAAACAAAAGATACCTCATTTTCTTTAGAACCTTTATATAGCAAACTGGGATTGGCTAGTTTGAGACAGTTCCTCAAGCTTTTCTTTTTCTCGCAGCTGTAGAAGGAAGAAAACTAACAGAGAACGGCGCCACTTACCGAAAAACTCCAGTATCTTGGCCTCCTTGCCCGACTTGAGCACGAGTGGATATTTCCCGAGCGACTTCAGGGCCTGCGCATGGAGGGCACGGGAGTCAAAGCACGGCACTCACGAGTGGCACGGGCCAGCAGGTGTGGGGAGTGCTTCGTGTGCGGAATTTTCTTGCGGCCAGTGAGGCATAACGGGGTTTTTAACAATGCACAAAAAAAGATTGTGGACAGAACATGTTGGCTATAAACCAACAAGGCAACCCTCCTAATGCAGCGACAGAGTACTGAAGGAGAGGGTTAAAGGGGCCTTGAAGACAAATAACTTCGTTCAGCCTGAAAGTCTTTTGCTTTTGGTCGCTCACTCAGCTTATATTCAAGTCACGAAGGACATTTCCTAAACAAAAAAATTTGCTACAAATATAGAAAAATATTTAGATTTAACACTAAAGTAACACAAATGGGCAAGAATGATGTCATAAGCGCCAGCACTAAAAACATCCACATTTATTCTAATATAAGGCGAGGTTTTTTTCCAAAACCCGTAGTCTCAAAGTCATACCCCGCCTTATATTCAAAGCTGGGTATATATTATATGGGCGATTTTTTTAACCCTCCAAACTGCACCCTCGCCTTATAATCGAATACATACGGTACTTATTAGTGTTTCAGGCCCCACTACAATCACCTGGTCATGTTTCTAGGTGGCGGCAATAGGTCAGCTGCCACCAACTGCCCAAACAAGATTCTGTGATGTCATAGAGAATCACCGGAAAGGGACTGTGGAGTCAGTCACCACTGCTTCACGTTTTCGTTAATACTATCTTGATTTCTCTTTCAACTTTGCGATAAAGATGGTGAATTAGTTATCCTGACCAACTTATCACGTTATCTTTCTAATAAACCAAACTTGTATTGTGCCTTCATGACACTATCAAAGCATCCGCAGAGCTGGCAGTGAAAATGCATTAGTGGCTGCTCATTTTAGGTCGTAATGAAATGCTACACCCGGTACTCATGAGCATGGTTAAACTGCAACTTGTTCACCAATTTTACGCTTCTTTTCGAAGACAGTTTTCAACTCTTGTGGGTAAAAGTATGCATCATGTATTTTACCCAATGGCTTTGGCCGACCACATCTCACTGGCGCTCCCTCTGGGAGGTCTGGCGATTTACCGCTATCTGTTCCTTCTCTGTCTTTTTGCTCATTTCCCATAACCTTATGACATCCTCATATTACGACAACTGTGCACCTATACAATTGGACTTGATACTATTCCCACCAGGGCTGCCATAACCATGCTGAACGGACCAAAAACCATGCTTAAAACATTGCTCGCTTCCTTTGCCTACCCAATGGCTGGTGGCGTCAGCCATCGACGACATCCTGCAACGTCCCATTTAGATGCTTGTGCTGAGCGGTCCAGGTGAAACGAAGCATTTGCAAAAGCTACGGCTGGCTTCCTAGCAACGACTGAGGCTTTTTGAAGCCCACAGTTTAACGTGGGTGGAAAAGTGAGCAGCAAGCAATTTCGTAAAAACAGTTTTGGAAGAGAAAGACTCCAATTAGAAATAAGGAGTGGGCCAAAATGGGCCCATTAGCTTCAAGGAAGCAACCGCATTATGCAAGGGGAAAATTTAGAGAGGTGTGTCAGGCAGGGACTCTGCATTGGAGAACAGAAGAAAATGACTGCTAAAGGTCCGGAAATGGCACGTATCACTGAGAAATCCAGCAAGCTAGGAATGCGAGGGCATCCCATGAATACTGTATTGCCATGTACATGAACAGTTTGCTAAGCAGAGGGTATGTTGTGAAGAAAAACACTGGCTATCCCAATGACTACTAAGAATGCCGATGCCTTCTTTTATTCTGGCCCATGTCATTGTGGGCTGCGTTTTCCTTCAGGATGCAACCATACCCACCCTACTGCGATGTAGCGTGTGTGACATTCGTCATTTTGCCAACACTTCTGCAGCTTCTCAGATTGCTAAAAGCCTGAGTGGTACCGACCAGTTGGTAATGCATGAGCTTCACAGCGTCACAATGGATCGGGGGACAACACAAGAGGGGCTACAAACAACGCGCTCATTTCCACTACAATTGACCATAAGTTGCCCAGGAGTTATTTCAATGACAGGTGCGGCACGGTTGGAGGCGGATTTCAGCTGGCATTGTCGTTTCGTGTGACCAGGCAGGCTGCAAACCATCGTTTAATGAGCGTCTTGTTGTCAGCTGTCACGGTCATGTGCTAACCCGAGATTATCCAGGCAGCTGTGTGATAGGAAGCGAAAGAGATAAGTGTATATGAGCCCCGTCCATTATATTATCAAAAAAATGAGATAAGCTATTTAGGCACCCAATTGTGAATATTCCCGTGACTGATCCGTGTGTCGTCATTTTGGCTGCTCATACGTCTGCCGACAGCGGGTTTTAATTTAATCTGTCTTTTGCCTACAAAGCTGTTCAGCAGCTATGCTATCTGCTGCGACGTTGCGATAGAACGTACACATTACGTGCGTGTCCTCTTTTCCATTAAAATTAGTTGGCAGTCAGCGCATGTTTTAGTGCCTCTTCTTCTTGTCCCAGGCCCATTTTCGCAGTGTGAAGCTCTCAGCCTTTCAAACAGCATTGGCCAAACTTCACGACACATCTAAAGAACAAAACAGGGCCATTTTCCGCAGCAACAAACACCATTAAAAATGCACAAGCTGAAATTATCACCCAGACAAGTTATGACGGAAATGATGAAAATGAGGGCAAGCTCATCCTGTACAGCATGGACGTCTCCCACAGCAGTAGACCAGGAGCCAGATGAACCCCTTGAAACCGTGATTGTGACCCCGAAGATAATTGCAGCGCAATTGAAGGCACCAGAAACATTCTCTGTCTTCCCCAGTTAACCACACTCTCATTCCCATGACCTACTCTCACTCCCAAAAAGTCTGCCTGTAGGACAACTGACGACGCTTGCAAACCTTTCCCTTGCAAAAGGGCAAATGATTATCCTGACACAACTGAACACCTGTGCCTTTCGTGGCTTCTTGGGCTTGAGAGTTTAAAAACGGACTCGGTGGGGTGCTTCCAGGATAGCATTCATCAAAGGGGGTTGCTCTCCTCTGCACCCTCTAATGTTCTCCTCTATCCACAGAAGTTTGTTTAAAAACTGACCTTAAATTCACAATCTACTCACAAGATCATTAAACCGTTTTTTTTTAATTGTTTTCGACCCGCAAGAGAGCGGCTTGACAAGACGGTGACGTAGTCTACGAATCGGCGAATCTCATGGTATCTATCGCTGGCGTGTTAGACGAGGCCACGCGGGAATTCCCGAGTTTATCCGCCTCAGAAGCCCTCCTTTGAAGGCCGGGGAATTGTTCTGAGCGTTCTGGTCAGTTACTTCCAGTGTCCATTCAATCCCTAGTCGCGCAAGTAGCAGCCACACAGTAGTTTGACGCACGCGGGGTTGCACAGGTGTGCATGCAGTCGTTATTTCCTGCAAACCGACCTTGCCGTAGACGTGCTGCGCTTTGCTGTTGTGCGCCACGGCGGCGTCCTTCCACTCCTGCAGCCATTTCGTGAACAGAGGGTTCGGGTCGGGATTCTTCTTCGTGATGCGGCGAACCCGCGTCGCGGCCTTGGCCATGCTGCTGCCTTCTCTCGCGCGATTGTCGGCTCGGGACGCGATGACAGCCGATCTCGCTCGGGCTAACCCAGGGTAGCAGCGCACTTACTGCATATCATGCTTGTACTGAAACATTTACGCTTTGGAAAGGTTGATGGCATGAAAGTTGTTTATCAAGTTTGCTCATTTTAGAACGGACAGTTTATGTTTGCGCGGGAAAACGGCTCGGGATTGGCTTGACTCGGCGCGAATGAACTCCGAAGGAAACTTGAGTTTGCTAATTTAAAGCTTTTTGTTAGTTTAAAAATCTGCAAAAATTTGTTTAACTAGATTTTAAAGTTTTGTGAAACCAAGTACTATGGTTGTTTTAGCATGAGTTTAAGTCATAGTTTATTATTGGCTTTACCATCGCCAGAGGACATCCTCATCGACAGCGAAAAGAAAAAACAAAGCAAACACGTGAATAGTAAACAAGCGTGCTACCTACTGTTGTGCTGTGAAAGTTGTTGGTTAGAGGAGTGTTTTCATTCGGCTGGTGCCGGCTTTCCGACAATGGAAACACCCGGGCTTGTTCCTCCGCCACCACCTCCTCCACCGTTGCGACCAGCTAGCAAACAAGCTAACGAGCGCCCAAGCGGGGACAGCTTGGACAATGCTGACCTACCGCCGAGACATCGGTTCGCAACGTGCTCCAACGTCGATTCCACTGGATGACAGCGGGCCATCACGATGCTGTCGTTGTGTCGAAAGTGTCGTCGTTAAAGCCAGTGCTCCAAAGTGGACCCCAGTAAGGCTGCGCATTTGTCAACGCTGTGGGTAGCCTTACGCCCGAACGGATGAGTAGCTATCGTGTGCAGTGAAGTTATTCTCGCGCCATCGGTGTAGGCCGGATTATGACAGCCACAGAACGTCCGTCTAAAGCGCTGTTGCACATAGCTGAAGTAACGCTGCAGTAATGGAACCCAACACAAGTATATTATTGAATGCTACCGATCTTGAAATGAACGCAGGGATCCCGTTATGGGATGCTATCGAAAAGCAAAGAATAAGAACTATACTTGCAAATCACTTAACATAACCCCACTTAACCATTCGAACCAATTGCGAGGATAATCGGAACCATACTGTCACGCCGCTATGTAATGTTACCATGCAATTTCAAGGACTACAGTGTCTTCAAGCATTTGTGGTCACAAAAAACGTAGAGTGAAGCCAGGGTTTGTGACCACGTAATGTAATTCTGAAGCCCAACTCGGTGCAGTTACCCAATTATTGAATGCTACCCTGAAAACCTGAGCAGTTATAGGCCAACCAAGAAGCACATACGAAAGCGATCATAAAATTTCTCAAATAAAAAAAGAAAGGCTGACATTCCGCGGTTTTTGCAGCTGGCGCCCCTAGTCTAGGACCTTACAGGTTGCATAGGCCCCCTTCGAATTACTGTCCTTGTGGCTGAAACTTGTACGAGGAGCCAGTTAACTTTAAGGGCCTGAGGCTCCCAAATTTGTGGTTACGTTGTACGACACTCTCGCTCTAAGTTGTGGAAATATGGCAATTGGGCTTCTTGGTTCAAGTACAGAATTCAAAGCAGTTAGCAACAACGCAGGAATGTGTGGCCTTTTGATATATGCAGCATGACCAGCAAGATTAGTGTGACGTCATTGTAGCAAGCTAGGCATGTGGAAAGATATTGCGGATGCTTCTTTGTTTCGGGGAGACAAGGTTTGGCATTAAGAAAGTCCTTCCCACAGGACAGTCGGCAAAATGCCTTGTTTTTGGAGTTCTCGCAGGGCCAAACATAATCAGTAGAGCGTTGATCTCCGGCTGTTTGGCCGGGGTTCTCTTATACAGACGATCCGAATACAGGGGTGTGAAGTTGTGGGGCACGCATGCAGCAAACATGCGAAGTGGCAAGGCCTCATGCGTGGCCCGACGCTTTGTGCGTCATTTTTGAGAGAGTAATTACCCACAATGATGGTATTCACGAGTTGGCTTCTTTTATTTCCACACCCACAAACATGGCCAAGATGACCACTGCCTGCCAAGAAAATGAGAAGAAACAATGGCTTGCACACGCCTGGGTTCCTCAGTGTTTTTTCATAATCCCGCTCGTAACGCCGGTAGCTATCAGCAGGTTGTGCTGGATGTATTGATGGCCATGTGTGCGTGCACTGTGGTTAACAGTTTTGACCTGTGTTCATGTTGTCGAGAACAGCGTGAAGTATACAAGGACTGCAGGCAGAAGGAGGAAGGGAAGCCGAACTCGCAACTGAAAGTAGTAACACATGCGTTTATACGAGAACCTGAACAGTGATGTGATCACACGTTGTGACGAAAGGGGAGAGTTACATTTTAAAACGCTGCCCGCAATTCCAACAGCAGTGCACTACACACGACAACTGGTTACACTCTCCAGCAGATGAGAAATCGAATTCCCTGTTTATTAATAACGTGGACAGTGCGCTCACTCACTTGTCCTCATTTTGTTCTAATGGCGAACGATTCAATTATGTCCCAGAAGTGCTGATCCTTTTGTTTTGGGGCTACAGTAGTGTTTTTAGGGGGACTCACCTGTTAACGTTCCTATTGGACTTGCCACTTCATGGTCCACAGGATTAAGAACCATTGTGCAAATCCTTTGCAAATACATACAAGTGTTCACAATGGCTTAGTTTGCTTGTTTCGGAGATGCTTCACTTCTGCACTGAAATAAAAAATAAAACTCGTCCTTGCTAGACAGCTAGTGCCATCTAGTGAAGACTGGACAAAGCAAAATGTGTTTCTTGATTATTTTGTATTTCAGTAAAGCAGTGTTTCGTCTGGATGTAACTGTAGCATTGATTGCAATTGTGACTGGACATAAATGTAACCATGGTTATAGGCACATCTGGATGCAACACTAGACGGATGTTTGTTGATGACTTGTAGTGCGCCTTTTAATTAGTAAGAGGGGTCACTGAGGGATTGGCCGACCTTTTGCAATCATTCGGAAGGTTGGGAGTTTACGCTCACCATCTACGTACTGTGAACAAACTGACCACCCCAACCACAGCCAGAAGAGCATCCTGGTAGTAGTTTGTAATTTGCTATTGGTCTACCTGTCATTTTGCCAGGTGGCAAACACCGACCCCCTCGTCTGTTTCAGATGCGGGCTGGTCGCTCTCAGCATGGCCTCTCAACTGCTCCCCCGGGACGGCCACCCAGTGAGTGTCGAGGCACTTTTCGAAGCGGCCAAGTCGCTTCAGTTCACCAAGAAAGGGGAGATGTTCTCAGGTTGGGAGAGTTTTTACCTCGGTCGGCAAAGGTGCAGGCCTTTGTGCAAACCCAAAGAGTGAACCCCAGTTACGGTGCCCTCCACTAACACGGTGGCTAACACGTTCCCAAACTCGTATGTGTGTGTGTGCCTTTAATGCTTGTGCACGTTGCATGCATCCACAGTTTGCCAAAAAGCTCAAATTACTGCTAACACAAGCCGAGCCAAGCTGTGAAAGTTCATGAGAAAGCATCTCATCTAGCTCCCTGCTTGTTGTGCTGGGGCAGCAGGGCCGTCTTCTGAAGTAGGAGTGCAATCCTTCTACTACCAGTTGTGGTGGCAGTGGTTGCTGATGGATGTTGAGAATGCCCAAAGCTGGAAAACGATCTGTGATGTCACAAATTGTGAATAATGAAACATCACTGGTGGAGCTCTGACGTCCAAGTGTTTTCTGGGACAAACAGTGAGGCAGGCATGCACAGATGTGAAACAAGTGTATGGGAGGAGGCCCCTGCTGAGCACATGTTTTAGAGGCACTGTCCAGCTTGTAAACAATCTTATGCGCGTTCTCTCAGCACAGCTTTTGTTAAGCCTTGCTTCAATTTCGTAGGGTCATAGGGCAATGGTCATAGGGTTCACTGCCTCTTCTCGCAGTCATTGTCTGCTTATACAAGGCGTTCCATGGGTAAATGGGCATCTTCAAAATCTTTCCTAGGAAACTGCTCCGCTGTTCGCACTCAAACTTGAAACAAGGGTCCCTTGTGGGGTCTGTTTGGTTTAACACCAAGAGCAAGGATGGCACATGCCCCGCTTTTGTAGAAAAGAAATAAAAATCAGTGCCTTTCCATTCTGTGAGGAGGGTGGTCTGCGAAGCTGGCGCATTCGACGGAGCGTGTTGTGATACAAAGCATGGTTGTTTGTTCGTAATTTTCAATTGAGCATGCTCGTAAAACCCTTTCAGCTGAGCTGAAACTTGGAAGGACTCGAGCTTTGTTCTAGCGAACAAACGGGGCGTGTGTCTCCCTCCGCTGCATTGGAGGCACTCACTGTCTGTGAACCCACCCAATCCCAATCAGCTCGACCAGCGAAGACGCCAGACAGGTCGCACTTGGCAGTTTGACGTCCACGTGTGAGCCAGCACAATGTGTACATGTCGTCAGTGAGGAGGACGAAAACATATAGCCTCGCCTGCACTTGCTCCCTCCACTCCCTGTACGCACACGTATAACCTGGCGACTGCTTATGTGTGCGTGCTTAAACGTGAAGGACACCAGGAAAAAACAGTTGTGAAAGGGGGGTCGGCAATGGCAAAAAGTAAAGTCGCTTCACTGAATGAAGACGGGGAGGTTAGACGTATACTGTTTTGCAGTAAAGCGATTTGCACCTCCGGGAAACCTGGGGCCGTCTTGGCGATTGTGATTGCCATTGTAGTGCGTCACCACCTCGTGTGTCCAGAACGAAAATTCGGCTGAAATTTAGAGAATCGTCTACTAATGCGTACCATTCTTATGCAGCCTGTCTTGAGTCTGCCAAATTTTTGGTTTTGCTAAAACCAGTCTGACCAATTATGGCCATTTGCACTATTATAACGAGTGCAGGTGGAACTTTCACGAAATCTGCAATTATTGTGGTAATGCAGGGCATTACACATTTGGCCCTTTCTATAATTTTTTTTATATTTTCGTACTTTTTTAGTGTCTCAAAATTTCGGAGTCACCAGTTATCTCCATTTAACTATTATAATGATTGCAAGTGGAACTTGCACGATATCTGCATTTTTTGTGGAAAGGCAGGGCGTTACATGGTCCGGCTATGGGGTTACTCGGCAGAGAATGCTACGCATTAGAACACGCGATACCAGTTCACGGCTGGGTCAAGTCAACTCGCAATGCAGAGCCCACTGCAGGCTTCACAGCTGTTGCCTGCGTTCCCTCTTGCAGCCGGGCACATGAAGACCTTGGCCGAGACCTTGCCTGGGAGGCTGCCAAGCAGGCTTCGTTCGCGATCACCACAGAGCAGAGGTCGTCAGCCACTTGATCTTGGGAAGCCTGTGCTCGTACCGTAGCCTTCATCCGTGAATTCCGCTGCACTTGGCCCGTCAACTCTGTGCTGTGATGTTTGTGCTTGCAGACTTGCTTCGAATGGTTTAGCTGCTGAGAACGCCGCTTTTTTGCCATTTGCCGTCAGGCATGAAAGTGAAATTTTCTCACTTAGCTCGCATTTTCTTTATGCGAGTTGTTTTTCTGGAAAGGGGGAGGAGATTGAAATTAGCTTTCCCTCATCCCCTGTGCTGGCTGGCGCAAATGGGCATATATGGAACGAATCATCCTAAGCATAGGTGGCAGCAGTTTGTCTGGTTGTTCCGCTTGTTCAGCGCTAGTTGGCGCACTTCGGGATGTCTTTTTTTTTTTCTCCTTTCTTTGTTACGTTGGAATAGAATATGAGGGTCATGAAATAATAGAATCTGAGAATAGAATAGAATCAAAGGAATATAATCTGATGGTCAGTAAAGGAAAATGCCAACTGTACTTTGTTACTTCGAAACAAATGGAGTGTCGTTTGCAGTCGTCAAAAGCTGAAAGAGGTGTGAAAGCTGTAATTTTCCCAGCTACAACAAGAAGTTGTGCAGATTTGGCCTTTGATGTCCCATGGACGGTCAGGTTGACCTTCGGGTGAAACTCAGATTTCACGACGAGGTTACTGCTTCACTGGACCTGGATTTTACTGCCGTTTTCCAAAAGGAGAAGAAAGACATTGAAGGTTTAATTTTCTGCTGTAGAAAAGGCATTTCCTACCTACGTCGAAAGTGCTTGGGAAACTTTCGAAGATTAGGGACAGAAAGAGAGAGAGCACTGTTTTTTGCTAGCTGTGCAGAAGTGAGAGGCAGTTGCGGTGGTCAAAAGGGACATTTGTACCACACAAGCAAAGAGGAAGTTTTTCATGCGTGGCAGCTGTCTCCAAGTAATCAGCTCTGCAGAATGGCATGCTTGCTTTTGAATCATTGAAGGGGGGTAAAAATCATCATCATCCAACAGCCTGCTCATGCCCACAGCTGGGCGAAGGCCTCTCTTAATGACTTCCAGTAGCTGTGGTCCTGTGCGCCGCTTGAGTCCAGTGTTGGCCACCCAAGTTCCGTGTTCCATCCCCCCATCGTGTCACTGGCCTCCCCCCTTCATCCATGCCCATCTCTTGGTATCCACTCTGTTAGCCTAGTTTCCACCGGTTGTCGTTTCGTCTCACTAGCAGGCCAGCCCAAGCCCATTTCTTTCTCTTTACTTGAGCTATGACATCTTCTACTTTAGCTTGTTCCCTCGTCCAGATCACTCGTTTCCTGTCCCTGAGTGTACCCCTTACACTGCTCGTTCCCATCGCCTGTCAAGCCGACCTCTTTTTTCTCCCCAGTTTCTTTAGGGAGGCGCAAGTTTCAGCTCTGCATGTCATCACCAGCAGTATGCGCTTGTTGTATAGTTTTCTTTTGAGTGCCAGAGGTGGCTCACTCTTCATTGTTTGGGAAGGCTTGCCGACTGCTGTCCAAACCCATACCTACTCTGCGCCAGATCTCTCTCTCGTGGTTCGGGTTGGCACTAACCATCTGTCCGACGTAGCTAGTATTCTTTTGTTCCCTGGAATTTATTTTTTACCAGCAATTCCGGGTTTATTGGCGGGTGCTGTGCTCCACATCTGAATCAGTGCATCGTCATTGTGGGGTTTTGCGTGTGCGTAAGTGATGCCTTATGCAGCCTATCAGGGGGGGTGGTGTGCACTTTCTGATTCACTCTTTGTCATAACATTGGTGACGGCGGTGGGATGGGGGAAATTGGCAGGTTTAGTTATTTGGGGGAAACCATAGCAGCCTTGCAGGGCTGCAGCACGAAGTATGCAAATGATGCTAAGCTGAATGTGTCGAACCTGTGGGAGTAGTCTTTTGAGGTAGAATTTGCTAGAGCTCACAAGGGCCGAAGCAGGGTGCCTTTGAAGCCCACTCAGTCCTTGTCCCACTGCACTGTACTAAAAGGGGACAGCATGGTACTCAGTGGTAACTTGTTGCTGCAAGTGGTCTTGCCAATCTCCCTGTCCGGAATAGTTCTGAGCAGTGTTGGTGTGGACAGCACAGGAGTGCTTCCTCAATGGTGCATCGTTGGGCAAAATAAAAAATAACGGCGCGTAGCTGTCAGTTGGAGCAGTTCTGGGCAGTCTCTACACACAAGTCAAAAAGATTTAAAGCAGTCCTCCTGCTCCGTTGCGAAACCACTTGATTAGCCGCTTGATTGTTAACCAGAGTGCACTAGTAACGGCACTTTTGCCGGCGGATCATGGATCGTTCTCTGAAGAGGACTGGCCGTCTACTGTGCAGAACCAATTGCAGCTACTGTGTGGGATGAGTTGCTGCCGATACAGCTGTCGAGAAACTTGGGGTGACAGGAGTAATGCACTTTAATTCATTGATTGTGCCTCCATGCTAGATTTTTGAGAAGCCTGCAGTCAGGGCACCCCACCAAAAGCAAACCCTGCCCCCATCCCTCCACGCTTGCTAATCACCCCCGCTATGTCAGGTGGGTGGCTGAACATGCTGGAGCTACGCAAAGTATGGCCATGCTCGGGTAAACCGGAAGGAGGTTTATGCGGGAATTGACTGCCCTTAGGTTACGTTGCCGAGGTCACACAGTTGTCTGGTGTTGGCTGTGTTTGATTGTTGTACAGCGGTCAGAGCGGGGAAAGGATGTGAAAGAACTTAACATTTGTCCTCTGCCACAGTTGAATAACATTGGGAAATTTGGGAAGGAAGAAACCGACCCTTCCTCTCTACTTGGAACGAAGGTGCTTGCAAGGCTCGTCTGACCCTGTGAAACCATGAACCAATTCCTTGTGACATCCATTGTGAAGGAGGGTTTTGGCACACGACTCCAGCAGCAACACCAACGGTGACACAAGTCAACCAGTACCACAAGTTTTGCTTGAAAACTGCAGAGAGCAAGGCAGTGGTGAATGCACCACCACCCGGAAAAAACCGAAGCTCATTCTGTAGCGTGTAGAAGAGGAATGTTGTGCTGCTGGGCTTTATGTGAAACTCTTGCCATTAACTCTTTCGTTAAGGTGGAAAAACAGCCGACTTTGAGTGCTTCCACAAAACGTTTTTTTTTTCTCTTGAGCTACTGGACACACTTAGCCTTGCTATGCATGAAATTGTAGCTTATAGATTGCTCTTCCAAACAGAAAGCAGCAGTTTTGTTAAAGGTACAATTACTTACAGTTTATTCGTCAAGTAATCAGAAAAAAGCCCCCAAGAAAAGTATAACGAACAACACAGATCGGCAATTTTACCGAGACTAAAAATTATTTCAGGAATTTTAAGGTATACAAATTGTTCCTACGTTCTTTGGCTATGATTCAATATATAAATCAACAATGTACACCACGTTTTCGATTTTTGAGGGCCCGGCAACCTAGCGGAACTGACGGCTGTACCACGCTGCGAAGGCACTCAAGGGTTAGTGAGTCTCTGTAAAATGCGCATCCAAGTATACTCTTTTGTGTTCTCGCACAAAATCCTTATCAGTTCAGTGGTAAAAAACGAAAAAAAATCCACCGCTTCGACAAGCATCGCGCATCGCCCTGCAGCGCTAATCTGACACGAGCGCCAGGTTATCTTGAAGGTAATAGCGCGATATGGCGCGGTGCATTTGGCAAAATATCTTGGCCGTACGTTGTCGAGACCCTAAACTCAAATCAAAACCGCAGTTGTCAGATAAGAAGCAGGTTTTGTTTATAAATACAGCGCGGAGTCACAATGAAATTACCTGCCAGCGCTTGTTGAAGTGCGAGGCACCTGAACTGGAGCTTCGTTGGTCCGAACTGAAATCTGAAGATCCCACATCATTGCTTGACCCTCACTGCTGCTTGGAATCAGAAAAATTGACAGCAGGAGCTGCCGAAGTGCTTGCTACAGCAGTCCGACTGTGCGGAGCGCGGCGCGACCCCGGACGCCATTTTTTCTCCTGCTCCCCTGCCCCCTTCGGTTCAAATTTCTCTTGCTACACAAAAACACCGCCACCACACGAGACACATAAACAAACGAAACCGAAAGTGAAAGAGAAGTTGCCAATGAACACACACAGATGGCGATAGTTGTCTGTGGAGCGCGCGTTTCAGATTTTGCAGGAGATTTGAAATCATCGGACACCGGCCTCCGATGACCTATGGTGCCGTACTGAAAGAGTTAAGGGGGGACATGGCTCCTAAAACAATTTCTTGTAATTTTTAAGCAAACTGTGTGAAACTTGCCAGTCTTGGTGCTTTATCCCCACTGATTTCAAATGTTCCATTATTTTTGGGCAAGTCAATTAGTTCCCAAGATAATTAGAGATAATGAGCCATTTTTGGAGGAACAATGGACAAAACGATGTTAGTCAAAAACTGTACTATTCATATCTTCCTATACTACAAACCCTGGTGAGTGCAAGTAGAGAATTTTTTTTTTTTTCTGATGCATTGCTTGGAACTAATTTTACATCTCATTGCACACCAGTAGCAAAGAACCATTTCGAAGGCCCGTCTCAACACGGAAGTTTAATGACCTGTAAAATTAGTTCACAGCGGTGCACAAAAAAAAAACAATTCTCTTCTTGCTCTCAGCAGGGTTCGTTGTGTTGGAGAATATAAAGATTACAGTTTTATGACCAACACTGTTTTGTCTACTGTTCCTCCAAAATTGGCTCATTATCTCTATTTATCTTGCGAACTAATTGACTTGCCCAAAAAATAATGGAATCTTTGAAATCAGTGGGGATAAAGCAGCTAGACTGGCAGGTTTATAGAGTTTACTTAAAAAATGAAAAGGAGCTGTTTTAAGAGCATTGTCACCCCTTAAAGTCACAATGGGGTGATTTTTAAATTGTGCGCGTGACCTCATCCATCTCGAGGAGACTGATTAGGTTAAATGACACTGGGCCCATTCTTGGCTTTACTTCGTGGCGTTTGTTGTGGGGGCATCTTAACAACTCTGCTCTCTGGTGCACTCTGGTCTGTACAAAGCTGCAGTCCTGCATAGATGACTGCACAGTGTTTTCGGTGGTGCTGCTTCCTTCTATCATACAGGCAATCGCGATTACAAATTCCAGTCATTTTCCTGACCCGAACCCCCAGCTACGACTCGGATGGGAACTTCGAACCGTGCCTCAAGTCCGGCCACACAGCGCACTGGGCCGTCCTCCATGGTAGGGGATGCTTCGCTACTTCTTTATGAACTTCCTCATAACTGTGTGAAACGTGGAATTTCATCCTGTTCCTGTCCTGTGGAGTTGTAGCCACTTAAATATGAACAGCAATGTCTGGTGAGGAGCA
Source organism: Haemaphysalis longicornis (assembly GCA_013339765.2). Classification (NCBI taxonomy): domain Eukaryota; kingdom Metazoa; phylum Arthropoda; class Arachnida; order Ixodida; family Ixodidae; genus Haemaphysalis; species Haemaphysalis longicornis. The sequence goes on along the minus strand of JABSTR010000695.1, from coordinate 32,493 downwards.
CCTCGGCAGTCATTAGGGGGAAAAAGGCATGTGTAATGATAGTGCGATGAAATTGCTGCCTCTGTGTGTTTGCCTATATGTGGTTTTGCTAGTTTAAAAAAGTAAGAGTTAGGGTAGGTCTGTGAGCATTAACAAAAACAAAGAACGAATTGCAAGCATCGCAGCTTATTTGTTTCCTAACAAACAAATAAAGAAGTTACACTTCAAGAATATGTGCCACGAAACCCACTTGCTTTTGTCTTGTCCCTGTGCTTTATGGGGAGAGATTGGTTTCCAAAGAGGCAAGCAAGTTGATCTCGCTGCAAAGGCTCTCCAAAAGCCAGAGTTGCGTTGAATGGGGTTCTTCCTGTATATTTATAATGACAATTACACTTCCGGCTTGGTTTGCAAACTGTTGTTTGTATAGTGAAGCTCTTAACTGCCAAGCATCAAAAGGTTCTACTACTGTTGGAGAAACTTGCCTTTTTTTTCCCTTTTTCTTTAGTCCAGAATGAGATCACAGCTCTCCAATGTAATGAAGTTGAGTTAGTCTAACCGGGTGTAATAACACTGCAGAGATTTTCCGCGTGCATAGTTGTGTACCTTTACTCATTACAAGAGCTTCATGATGCCTCACCTTTCAGTGCTCAGGCATTACCCTCATTGAAGTCATTAATGTGCAAAGCAGTTTGGTAACAGCCACCATTGCTTGAAGTGGTGTGATAGTTGTTGTGAGATAGCAGCTAAACAGCTTTTATCAGGTTAGGGGCATGGTGGGAATGCTGAAAAATCCAGCGCTTGACTGCATTTTTTTTCAACGGAAATTGGGTGTTTGCTTACTGTTAAACATTAGAACATTGAGCTTGGATGTAATAAACATCTTTGTATAGTGAAGTGACAAGATCCACGCAACTCCATGCCCATTGAACCCTATCTATTACCGGTGTGAAAATATTCGAAACTTTAAGTGTAGAAGCAAATGGAATGATATTCGATTCAGTCCTGAGTTGGATAGCACTATTTGAGAACCTCAAATACATATTTTGGAAGTGTTTCCAAGTGTGGAGACGTAGTAAATGAAGCATTGTCTTGGTGAACTCAGATGCATGAAATTAGATAAGCCTTGTTCAAAATAAAGAATGACCCTCTAACATAGATGAGAAATATATTCTTTGGAATGAGTTAAGACTAGTTAGGTTGTGGACGGAGCACCTTTTGAGTGCGTACGATCGGCCACTGCAAACACGCACTGGCTTTGTCCTGTAGGGACGACAGGCTTTCCCACAATGCACCAGTGGCATGCGGCTAAACGGCACGAGCTAGGTGCTTCTGGGCAGTCCTCCTATCTCCTTGGCATAGGGACAGCTACGCCCACTACCTCCCTTTTCGCAGCCTGATAATCGCTTCAGACTGCCCCGGTCAACACTGTATAGATATAGACATGAAAAAATTCTTGAGTTGCAAGCACAGGGAAGGGGCCCAGAAGCAAAGGGTTGGCAAGCTGGGATGATACCATCACGTCATGAGGGCATGTTTTTCTTTATAGAAAGAAACCTTTCGGCACACTTTCTCGGTTTTGTTGTTAGTGATGTCGTTGAGGAGGGAACAGAAAGTGCAGAGTAATTTCCTGTACGAGTGCCACACCTCTTGAAGCAATGGTGGGCGGCCCAAAGTAACCTGTGAACCTCCACTGTGGCTTGCCTCGTGGTGAAATCACTACCGCTGCAAAGTTTCACACTCTATAAACTTTTAATTCTTTGAAGACCATGTGCACGCATGGTGCACTGACAGCAGCATAGTGTGCCCTGTTGCTGTCTTGTCTCTCGTCTCACATTCTAGACTTTTCCAAGGCAACAGAATCGTGGCCAGGCAGCAAGCCCAACAACAGCGCACGCTGACTGTGCTGTATTTGGCCACTGCAAACTCCTCCTTGGCAGTGACCCAGTGTCTTGGTCACAGTGTGTGGCTTGGGGTGTCGTAAACCCAAGTCCAAAGTGTTCACAGAGTGCTTAGAAAAGCATGTGCGAGAGGGGAAGGAGGAGGTACAGGGAAAAGGGACAGAGGTGTCATCATATGCGGTGTTTTTAACCAAGTCTATTGGACATAGGAATCATTCCTTGTGACTCCTTGGAGTCGGTGCTCTGCATTCATAGTTCCTTGTCTGCCCTTCCAGGGATCTGCCTGGTGGTGGAGTCGTCCTGCCTGCTGGAGCCCCCCTTGGAGTCCCTGCTGGAGCAGGACTGTGAGTGCGAGCGACTGTACCACGTCAAGGACGGCCTCCCCGCATCAGGCAGCCCGAGGGAGCTTCTCCTCCCCCTGGCCCTGGGTGGTGCGGACGCGGCGGTGTTTGTCTGTGGCAGCCAGGGGAAGAGCAGGCACGTGGGCCTGTGGGGCCTGGACCGGCTCCTGGACAGCAACCGCAACCTGGCCCACGTGGGGCCGAGGCACGAGGCGGCCGAGTTCGTCATGCCGGCCGGTGGAGTGGCCGAAGGACTGGCCGGGTCAGGTGCTGCTGCTGGCGTAGGGGGGGATTGGACTGCACCGGGTCTATTGGTCTGGGGTGGTGGTAGTGGCAGTAGTAGAGAACCCTGCTTAGCAGAGAAATGGGCGAAGGTTAAGAGAAAGTGCTCATGCAGTTCAACGGAGGGCTTAGTTTCTTTGTGTTTGATGAGTAGACTAGAATGAGGTCAACCGACTGTGATGCGCTGCCTTAGATGGCCGGTGGGTTTGTGTTTTGATGCTTGGCATGTCACTTGTGTGATTTGCAGAGGTTGTGGCATGTGCGTCTCCATCTGAGGATTCGGAATACCCGCTTCTTTCCCTACTGGGCCCATAGAGTGTTGTTAGCCCACTAACAATAGACTGAAAAGTGATTCCAAAACTTCCACAGTGCTTTCAAGCACTTCGTGCCAGTCAGTTTAGTTTAGAGGCTGCAGTTTCTTTTTCCGTGTGCACTGCATAGTAGATTTTTCCTCTTGTAGAGGTGACATTTAAACTACAGGTGGAGGCGGTAGTGCATTGTAGGAGGGGGAAAGGATGGCTTCGTTCGCGCACGGCTCACAAACTCTGCAAAAATCTCTAGATTTAACTACACCTGCAGTTGATTGTTATGATGGCATTAGGCTCACCAGACTCCAGATAGACGGGATCGTTGGACCTTAGACACCACAAGAACATTGGTTGCAGATAAGTTCTCAGTTTAGTTGTCGTCGTTTGCCTCATGGCCAGCAGTGTGCCTAGCCTTTTGCACAAACGATCAAGAGAAGCTTGTGTGCAGGATATTGCCAAGTCATTGATAGCTAGCTGCTGCAGGGTGTGAGCGATGCAGGAACGCTCAGCCCAGGAGAGCCTCCTGACCGCAGCACAGATGTTATGTCCATTATCTGTTGCAATGTGCTTTTGGCAGTCGTCGGGTGTCTCCCACTCGTTGCACATCTCACCAAGCAATTCTGCCATCTTCCCGGCGCTGTGGCTGGCAGCCATGTAGCGAGTGTTGGGTGGGAATCGCTCCATTTGAAAAGTGGGTGTCACAAAGTGGCAAGTGAATGCTCATGTAGCTTTCGTTGGCGCACGATGTCTCACATATCGATGGTAAAGGCCTGTTGTTCCTCCTTGTAAAGCATTGTGGGGTTCAGCCTTCACCTTCTTCCATGTGTCGTCATACAGTTAAACCTGGATATAACAAAGCTGACAAATTCTCGGAAAATTTCGCTATAAGGAGGTTTTCGTTATATGCAGTTTCGGTATAAAAATTCGGGGGAAAAAATGCACAAATGAAACAAAAGTATAACTGGAGGTCGGCATCACCTAGAACATTTATTTGGCGGAAAAAAAACTGAGTTATTTTGCTCTGCTGCTTGTTCATGAGGGACGGCAGCACGGAACGCTCGCATGAGATTAACGCACACAACGCTGCCCCGCCATCGTCCAGCGATCCCGTGACGCGGCGCAAAACGTCAATCGCATCTAACACTTCCTCCGCGGACGGCAAGTCACGTGATCCCTCGACTTCCGAAGGTCCGTCCTCGTCATCTTGATCTCGAACACTTTCGACGAGCGCCTCATCGGACATTTCTTCCGTCGTGACGGCGCAGTCGTCGGCATGCAGAAAGTCGCACAGCTGCACGTCGCCCGGCACTGCTCCGTTTGCGCGCAGTGACACCCAAGCTTCGGCGAGATCGGGCGGGCTTGAAGACTCCTCCTCTCCAGTTTCCGGACATTCCTCAGCTGTTTCAACCTCTTTTGTTATCCGGGCCTTTCTGAAGCAGTTCAAGACCACGTCCGCACTCGTCTCACGCCAGGATGCCTCAAGCATTTCAACCGCACGGAAGATGTCCACTTTGGTCTCCCGCTGGAAACGAAGGTCCAGAAGCAGCCTTTGAATTAGCCTCCGCCGGTAGGAGCACTTGACGCTGTTGATTATTCCTCTGTCGAGGGGCTGTATCAGCGACGTGCAGTTCGCGGGCAGATACTGCAGTTCTATGTTGGTCAGCTGGAGGGCTTCGACATGGTGCGCTGTACAGTTGTCTACGAAGAGACAAATTCTGCGTCCTTGCTTCTTCATGTCCGCGTCGAACTCCTTCAGCCAGTCGCTGAATATGTGCCGCGTCATCCATGCCTTGGCGTTTGCCAGGTATGTGACAGGCATTCTGTGTGCCCCTTTGAAGCACCGCGGTCGGGCACTCTTGCCAATGACCAGCGGAACCCGCTTGTCACTCCCGTCTGAATTTACGCACAGGAGGACAGTGAGGCGACGTTTACTTTGCTTGCCGCCGTGGCAGAGGTCTCCTTTCAGCGTAAGGGTGCGGTTTGGGAGCATCTCATAAAATAGAGCCGTCTCGTCAGCGTTGTACGTGTCGCGAGGCTCGTACCGCACCAAAATTCCTGGCAGCTTCTGCTCAACCCAAGCAGCAGCACCCTCGCTGTCCGCAGAGGACGACTCGCCGCTTATCATCCTGCCGACGATCCCGTACCTGTTCTTGAAGCCTTGCAGCCACCCGTTGCTCGCCTTCTGATCGTCGCATCCCAAGATGCAAGCATAGTCTTTTGCCTTCTGCTGCAAAATGGCGCCGGTGATGGGGACATTCCGAGCCCTCATATTCATAAACCACGTATACACGGCCTTATCAACGTCGGCGTACGTGGACTGCTTCAGCTTCTTCTTCTTGCCGCTGGTGCCAGCCTCCACTGCACTGCGAATCGAATTGTAGAGCGCATGCCACGGAGGCGTTGAAACAGAGACGACCAGACCACGTAGCAAGGCCAGTTTATTCCGAACGCCGTGGGGTCTCTAACTACTGATGCCTGGAACCTTGATGCCTGAGAATGGCCTGGACCTTGTGGCGACTACCGATTCTTGAACCTCTCCACCATCCCAGATCGGTACCCCCTTCCAACATACAAGATTTCCACCGCCAGTCTGCACGGTGCCACCATATTTCAAAAATCGACCTTGTACGGGCGTAACCACCAGATCCCCGTCGCTGAGGAGGACATATACAAGACGGCCATCACAACACCTTTCGGCCTTTTCGAGTTCCTCCGAATGCCGTTCGGCCTCAGGAACGCTGCCCAAACGTTTTCAGCGTTTCATCGATACAGTGACGCGCGGACTGCCCTTCGTCTATGCTTACGTGGACGATCTGCTGGTAGCAAGTACGTCCCTAGAGGAGCATCTGCACCATCTCCGCATTCTCCTCGAACGCTTAGCTGCCCATGGCGTTGTCATCAACGCAGCGAAGAGCGGTTCGGTGTTCCCTCCGCCTCGACTTTCTGGGACATCGACTGGATGCGACAAACATTCAGCCCCTCTCCAACAAGGTCCAGGCCATTCTTGACTTCCCAAACTCCAACGTCGGTCACCAAGCTTCGCCAGTTCCTGGGTCTGGTAAACTTCTACCGTCGCTTTAATCAGGAACTGCGCCACTCTGCTTGAGCCTCTCGACCGCCTGCTTTCGGGAAGCGCTCCACCACTGAATTGGACTGGACCGCAAGTGCTGAGGCAGCCTTCATGCCATCAAACGTGCGCTGGCAAACGCCGCTCTCCTCGCTCACCCCAAATCCAGGCCGTCCACTCCGCGCTGATGACGGACGCCTCGAGTTCTGCTGTGGGAGCTGTCCTCCAACAGCACGTAAATGGCGCGTGGCAGCCCTTGGCCTTCTTCTCAAAACGTCTAACCCCACCGCAGACCCGGTACAGTGTCTTCGGGCGTGAACTTTTGGCAATGTATCTGGCTGTGCGTCACTTCCGACATCTTCTTGAGGGTCGTCAGTTCACCATCTTCACTGACCACAAACCCTTGACGTACGCCATCAGCCGGCCCGACACCCATTACACGCCACGAGAAGTGCGGCAGCTTGCCTACCTGTCCGAGTACACGACGGATATCAAGCATGTCAGTGGCGTTGACAACACAGCTGCGGATGTTCTAAGCCGCGTGGACGCCATTGCCTCCACTTCGCCGCTTTTAATTGCACCCGACCTCCGCCGGCTGGCTGCTGACCAAGCAGACGACAAGGAGCTGCTGCGTCTTCGCACATCCCCAACTGCGCTCCAGCTCGAAGACGTGACACTCGACGGACAGCAGCTCGTTTGCGACTTGTCGACCGGAAAGCCACGACCATTCGTACCCAGAACCTGCCGTCGCGAGCTCTTCGACGCCCTGCACAACATGGCCCATCCTGGGATTCGTGCCACGCAGAAACTCATCGCGGCTCGTTTTGTCTGGCCTCGAATGAACGCTCATGTTCGCGACTGGGTTCGCGCGTGTGCACCATGCCAACGCGCAAAGGTTCACCGGTACCCAGTTCCGCCGGCAAAGACGTTCCTACAACCTGATGAGCGCTTCGCCGTTGTGCACATCGACCTCGTCGGTCCCTTGCCCCCTTGCCAAGGCTACCGCTACCTACTGACTTGTGTGGACCGATTCACACGCTGGCCTGAAGCCACACCGCTACCCGACATCTCCGCGCCCACAGTAGCGTCAGCATTCGTGTCGACGTGGGTAGCGCGCTTCGGATGCCCATCATCCATCGTCACCGACCGCGGACGGCAGTTCGAGTCGGCTTTGTTCGCCGAGCTCCTTCACCTCCTCGGCACGACTCGTTTGCGCACAGCAGCGTACCGGCCACAAACAAATGGATTCGTCGAGCGCTTTCACACCGCCAACTTAAGGCCCGCGCTCACTGCACACGACTGCCCAACACAGTGGGTCCAGCGCTTGCCCCTCACACTTCTGGGCATACGCACCGCCTTCAAAACTGACCTGACGTGTTCTTTCGGCTGAACTCGTTTTTGGAACCCAGCTTCGACTACCACCGACCTGTTCGAGGTACCGTCCCAAGCATCTTCCGCCGCGGACTACGTGAAATCTCTGAGATTGATCCTTCGCGGACCTTCGACCGCAGCCTACACGGGAACGAAAACCCAGAGGACCTTATGTGCTTCCGGACCTTGAACAGGCAACACATGTGTTTGTGCGGTACGGACCCGTGCGCCGCCCTTTGCAACCACACTACGTTGGCCCTTTCCCAGTGGTAGAACGACACTCGTCAACATATGTCATCGACATCAATGGCTCTCACGACACATAGCCCTAGAGCGCCTGAAGCCGGCATACGTCACTGCCGCCGACATCAACCCTACGAGTCTTCCCACTGTGGCTGCACACCACCGTGACCATCATGTACGTTGGGTTCATCAGAGCGTCGAACCAGCTCCTCTCTTGGGGGGGAGCCCTGTAGTGGCAAGCCACAGTGCCAGCGGCAGCAGCGTGACGCAGGCCCACGAGCGGCGCTCACGCCGCTGAGGGCTCGCGCGCCCCTGGCATCAGTAGTTAAGAGACCCCACGGCGTTCGGAATAAACCGGCCTTGCTACTGGTCTGGTCGTCTCTGTTTTCAAACGCCTCCGTGGCATGCGCTCTACAGAATCTTTGGCGTTCAGAATGGTCGACAGGCTACTGGCCGGGATGCCAAATCTTGCAAGCGACGTCCTTCTTCTTTTCACCTGCGGCAACGGCGTCCAAAACGGCTACCTTGTCTTCAAGAGTCAATGTCTTTCGTTTCTTACCGAGGCACTCATCTTAACAACCGCACACTTCCTAGATGCGAGGACGCAAGAGCCGACTCGCACGCGCGAATAAAAAAATGCCGGAGGAGTACTGATGCGCAGAAGGGCGCAAAGAACGGAAAGCGCGGAAAGCGAGTGCGGCGTGGTGTTTTCTCCAGTACGCAGCCACAGAACAGAGAGAGTGCGGGACGATCGTGAAGAGAGGAGAAAGCGGTGCCAGAGAAGGTTCGCTTGCGAAAAGCTGGCCGCCTGACGCCATGCTCCCCCTCCCTCCTTTCTTTTTTTCTCCATGGAGCTTTTCTTTTAGTGTCACGTGGTGCGGGGATAGCGGATTGAAGAGGACTCCAGTAGCCGGCGCGAAAGCCTTTGAAAACCCGCGAGCACGGGTAACACCGGTCAGGGAGCAACGGAATGCAGTTTGAAAAAAGAGGGGAGAGCGCGGCAGACGCGTTCTGCAGCCCTCTCCTCTTTCTCCGCAACCCACACCCTCTCTACTGAAAGGGTGTTGGTTGCGCCGGCGCCGGTGGCACCGCGGCACCCCGCGGGAGCTCAGCAGCGAGACCGTTGCCGCGGCTTGTGCGCGCCGTGCGCGATCACATCGTTTCGCGCTGTCGGCGCCGGGGCAGCCGCGCAGCAGATGAATGCGGCTGTCCATCACGCTAAAAAAAAAAAAAAATGGTGCAAAATGGCGAGGTATTTGGCGGAAAAATTCGTTATTTCCAGGGTGCCCGCCGCTGCTAGTTTGTTACATAGAGGTCAGAAATACACATGCTTCTATGCAGTAGCGCCGGGGAATATCAAAACTTCGTAATAAAGAGGAATTTGTTGTATGGAGGTTCGTTATACGCAGGTTTAACTGTAATGCACAGAAAAATGTTACATGTTGTGCACCGGAAGTGTGTTCGCAGGGAACATCCTGTATTTCAGCACATTCAGGCAAATCCCTGGTTCACAAGTTCTGGCTTGTGGTTTGTCTTAGCTGTCCTTTTCGGCTCGGGGGGCAGCGGTACAACCTTAGCTTTTAGCAGCTTGCGTGGTGGCTCTTCATCAGATTCTGCACTAGACCAGTCTTTCGACAACAGGTAATGAGCAAGCGACGTCTTAACTCGAGCAGTTTGAGGATGCCTTTCTTGGCACTCCAAGAAGAGCCTAGTCTTCTTTGTATTGCAGCCAAGAGTCTCCTGCTGCAAGGTCAGTAATGAAGGTCGGGGTCCTGGCTGTCCATTTTTTCGTACGCTGTGTTGTGGCGTAAAGGCTAACCATCCTGTCTGACATGTCCAACCCACCCACATTGTGGTTCTACTCCTCAACAACTGCAGGACGAGGAACGTACTTGTACACCTTCTCCTTTTTGACCATCTTGGGAACTGCCCAAATGGTTCCTCACTGATGTGATTTGAAGCGAAAGTGGTGGCCTTATTGTCCATACTCTTAACCAGCATGTTCCCGGGGAGGCATTAGCGGTTTGGTAGCTTGTTCCTCTACCTTGCTTGGCTAGTGATTTGTCGTCCTGTAGCTTCGCTGTCTTCGGCACATGGTTTTTCATAATGGTGCCTGTTCCTGGGATACTCATTTTTCCAGTTGTTCAATAGGCGGCAGTCTATAAAATATTGGTCAAAACAGAGCGATGTCCCGATAGGCAGCGTTTTTGCAAACAGCTGCATGATATTTGGCCCCTGCAGAAGGTCTGGGCTATTGTCAACCTTCAGCAAGGATTTTCCGTGATTGATATCAAAATCCAAGACGAGTCCCCTGGTGCTGCCAAGTGCAAAATCCTTCAGCCTTGTGGTGGTGCACCTTTCCATGCCACACGCTGCTTTAGCATAGTGACTCCAGTGAAATGGGATAATTTGTTCATCAATGCACACAGAAGGAGGCCTTGGCATGCTGCCTCCATCTCATTTAAGTTCCGTGTGACCTTCCACAGACGGTCACTCTGTTGATCTTCTTCAGTGAAATCAAGCTCATTGGCCACTTTGAAGTTGCTGGACAACTTGAAAAAACCGATCCTGGGATAGGGCGTCGGCTGTGGCTGGTACCCTTGTGCCCTGTGCCTGCCGTGTTGTCGGGGGTTTTTACCAAAGACAACCTAGAGAGAGAACTGTTAACAACACGCGTTTATATTCACGGTAGCCATGTTTCCATTCTGCCTGCTCGGCCGTTCCCCGTCCCCGCATTCCCCGCTCTGGTACGTGGCGCCCTCTCGAGAGAGAGTGCCGTGATAGTTGTCTCGACACGACAGTGCCCAGTAACGACACATCTGTGGGTACCCAAGACAGCTCATTCTCAACGTCGCTCCCAGAAAATTCTGCATTTCAGAACACGATGGATTTAAGGTTTTTTCCAGTCTTCTGGTGGTACGCGATAGCTGTATTTTCCTGCATTGCGTCAAATGCGGCGCTTGACAGGTATTGCTCAAAATAGTCACTTGGACGCCAGTGCTGCCTCGATTCAGTGATGCACGGTGGACACCGTGCATCACTGACCGGTGAGTCAAAGGAGACCTGTTCTCCATGAAGCTGCTCGAGAGTGCACGCTGCTTGCATCCTGCTCTTCTTTGTCTGCACTGGAGGAATCTGCAAAGATAGGTTTGCATCATTTGCTGAAACAATTTCGATATATTTGAAAAAAAAAGGTGTTGCGCATAGCCTACCGTCAGAGCACTGCAGAAAAGATGTGGCATCGGCGACAACGAAGGATCATCCACCTCATCGTCTGACAATTCTAAGTGTGAGGTCTCATTGCTGGCTATAGCTTCCAGGACAAGTTCCGCTTCTCTATCACTGAGTCCTGGTTGAAATAAACGCCAGGGTATAACACCAAAGAGTAAGAAACACATGAGAATGTGAAACGCAGGCAAAAACATCCATAGAGACGGAGCATGCATTATAACGGAAACTTCAAGAAAACAGCTTGCGCAAACAAAAATGCAGGCATTGAAAGTTACAGGCCATGTGAAAAGTACACCTAAACACTTTATAAGTAGATTAAAACAATAATTTAAAAATATTAAGTGATAACTATTGCATAAGTTGTAACTTGCACTCCTCGAGTAGAAAGTCGACACCGAGAAAGACACTATGTGTCATGACAATGATGATGCAGTGGTGCCTTTCCCTTTAAAAACGGGTGGCCGTTACAGTGACAACCCTGCAAAAAGAAACAAACATAAAAAAATAAAAACAACATTCACAACTACACAGAGGGAAACTACACTGGTGTGCTCCAGGAAGAGTTGCTGGCCTTGCACGCTCAACGCCACCCCCACATTGTCGCAGACACTTCTTCCCCAATCCTTCACTGATGCTCTTAGCAACCACCTGCTTTGCAGTGCTGCATGTTGCCCTCCATTGTTTAAGGCGTCGCTTAGTTCGGGATACTGCCGCAGTCTGCACTTCACCCACGAGTCCTCGAAGCCCACTGCTACTGCTAGTGCTGTATGAGACACAGACTCTCCAAGCGCATCGCACTGAAGCACCAGATGCTCGATTGTTTCGTCGGAGCTCCCAGAAGCGCGGCACAACACACACGCCACTTTGGCATCGCGCCAGAGCAACACCTATTGCCGCGCCAGAGGGCTCAGCACCTTGCTCTAGCCTCGAAGAGCAGGGTTCCCCCGACACTGTTATCGTACAGGCGGACCGCCCTGATGGAGTTCTGGTGTTGGCGGTAGAAAGACTCTTTACCGGTCAGTGCTAGCTGCCATGCTGCGTCTTCTATTTCTCGGACTCTTTGTTGCACTGCCTGGGCATATGTTCCGACTGAATGCACCCGAAGGGGGTCTTGTGAGAGGCCGGACTTTTGCTCCAGCTGGTACATCTGCCGAGTCCACTGCGTGCGAATACAGGTTGCCGGCAAGACTCTCCTCGCATATCTGTCCCAGTGCATATTCAGCGGGCGGCGGTTGTTGAAAGTCAGCTTGCTTGAGGCCTCCCGAGCAGCAAAACCGGACCACCCTAGGTCACCTTGGACGGCTTCGTTAGCCACCCTACCGTGGCATCCAACGGCCGTTCGGCCGACTTCTCGCTGTCGCCTCTCAAGTACATCGCGGCCTCTCACCAACAGGCGCACCACCGCATCTGCAATTGTCAGAGCAGGCACATGAACCAGTTTCCACAAGTCCCTGATCATTGCAAAGCGGTTACACCCCCATAGGCACCTGTGTCGCGATATTCATTAGGCTCTAGGAGCAGTTTTCCCTACTCTATCTTCATGAAGGCCGAACAAGTCCACTCCGCTGCACAAGCTAACTCCGGGTACTGATGCAGTTTGCAGGGCATCCTCCTCCAATCTTAGCACCGTGCCTTCTGCCACCTTCCCGGCCAACTGAACAACTGTGGTTTTCTGGGCATTGAATCGAAGGCCGAACAGCAGAACGGCGCTCCCTCTGTGGTGCGCTTCCAGTATTTGTGGCCAGATGGCAGCACATGATAGGGGGTGCGATCATGCACGCATTCTTTGCTGCAGCAACTCCGTGAAATTCAGAACCGAGGTAGAAGAAAATGTGCATTTTAATGCACAAGGGATCTGAAGAGGGTAGAAATGATATACGAACATACTTCTACTTAACTAGTGGCTCTACATAGAAATTTCTCCGATGGGTCAGCTCCGTAGATGACACATTCCTTTTCCAAGGGTTTGGGAAGCGGTGACCGGAATCGCTTCGCTTGGCGATACTCTAATGGACATGAGTCGTAAGAGGTCTTGGGCGTGTTGGGTGTCGTAAGTCTCGATTGTCACTGTATTTGATGCTCTGTTCACACGAATGACTACGGGATGTGGAACCTCTGAGGGCGGGGCTGCTGCCCTCACTGTTGTATGAAACAGCCTTTGTGACAAACTTGCCAAAGCAACATGTGTCGTTGGTCAAAAGGGTGATGAGGTAACTGGGAAGCTTAGTCCACGGAATTCCTTCAGACGGCACCTCGTCGCGCCCACTAGGGTAAGGGAATAGGCCAAGGCTCCGCCGGCTCTGTCCGTCAAGCCAATGCCATGGGTAGGCTAAGGCAAAGAGGCAGCACGCTCACACTTGTTGCAGGTAAGCTGCCACTCCCCAGACTCCAGCATGGTGAGCTCGTCATCCGGCCACGGAAAACACTTCACACGCACTCGATTTTGACAGTCGGCACATTGAAGAAACTTTTGTTTGCCCGAGAAATTCTTCGAGCACTGAAAACACGCATGTGTGCTTGCCGCTCTCTGGGTGTGGTGGAACTTCACAAGCTGGCGTTTGTACTTTCTCGGAAGCGTTCGGCATATCCTCACTTGACGGCAAATGCAAAACCTCTTACAGTTCATGAACCATGTATCCCACTCTCGACTTGCTTTGAATTCTATCAGCGGAATTCCATCTGGCAGGCAATAGCAAGCACTTTCACAGTGCACCATTTCAGGCAATACGTTGTAGCCGTCCCTCTGTGGGCCAACGTAACGTACCATTTCTTCCAGTTTTCGAAACTTGCACTTTTAACCACGGAACATCTTTAGGTTTCTGCTGGTTGCGGTGAGGTCCTCATTTTGGTGCATCCAATACTGCACGCTCTTTTTCCTCCACGTCAAACTATGCGTCCCGCCGCCCACTCGTCGGGCTCCACGCCATCTTCAGAGTCACTTGCATCCTGAACGTTGCAGTAAAAGAACATCAGATGCCAGCCCCTCGTTGCGGATCTACGCTGTCGCAAACAGGGCTCCCTTCTGTAGAGGCAAGATGCTAACCGAATCTTACTGGAAATACCATGACACAGAGGGAACACGAGGCGAGAAAACAAGAAATGGTGGCGCTTGGTGGCGTAGGCTTGTAACTCGCAAACGGGCGTCCTCTGCCGCTGTTGTTGAAAGGAGCCAGTTTGTCTAAGGTTTCATAATTTCGTATGATTGTCGATGTGTTGGTTTTACCGCCAAACTTCCATGATGGATGAATCTTTGCGGCCTTCCTCTTATTGCCATTTGTCGCTTCCAAGGCAAGCGTCATGTTCGCCTTCTGCTCAACTGAAAAAGGCACGGGGAATGGGGCAATGCAAAACGCACCTCGAAACTTTCGAGCTGATTTTGTCAATTCTCTTTGGTTGGGACAGGTTCTGCGGTGAAAAAAACGAACCAACCATGCACTCGATCGATGCTAAGATAACCGCTATCACATCTTGTTTTCGAATAGCATAATACGCAACTGCCTTGCTTCTGCTGGGGCACTTGAGGCAGATAAAGCAAAAACTTGTTCGCGATTTTCTCTTCTTTCCTTGGTTTCTTGCGTTCTGGCTAACTAAGAGGGAGCCTGTTCGAGGGCACTACCTTAGGATGCTGGTGAGAGCACCGTCACGTGGCATTCTTTATGTTTCGCGGGGGTTCTTTCTTTCTTTATCAGTCAGAATAAATGAGTAGGCAATTAGTTCGTTGCTGAAAATACCGCAGTTAGATGCCTCTTGGAGGTACCCACAAGTGCCTCATTGACACCTTGACGATTAGAACAGCATTTCTCAACTTAGATTATTAATTACAATAATAATTTAATTCTTAACAAAAAAATTACTGCCCGCTACTCCACTGTACTGGAAACATTATGCACTAGGTTTTCTTCGAGCTAAGGTCATTGCTATTTTTTAAAATCTTGGTGCATGATAGCTGGGACACCCTGTATAGGACATCAAGGCTGCGAGGTTACCAGAAAGCACAAGCGCAAAGCTGCAAGGTGAAATTCTTTCGAGAAATATTGCTTGTTGTAGGTGGGCTCAATTTCTTGCCAAGTTGGTTCTATCGTGTGTGGAAAGCCGAAGACAGTTCTTTCCCCTGTATAAGCAGAGGTTGCAACATTGCAATTCGGCAACTCTATCTTGCACATCTTTGAAGTTGCAAAATCGCTGCCTGTTAGGTTGTTTGGAAAGCCAGTGATTAATCTGGCCATACCCCAGCATCATTGGGCAATTGGCCCTCAGCGGTAGTGACGTTGGAGGCCTCTTGAACGCTGAAGCGGAGGGGTAATAGGTCCGGTCGACACTTCCGTTGACAAGTTGGGGGATAAGCTTTGCCAACCTCTCAAACTACAGCCAGGGTTGGAACTCTAGCAAGTCCACCTGCTCTTTCGTGCTGATGCCTTGGGCGCTGAAGCATGAATGGCTGTACTTAGGCAGACGAGCTTGGTGCACACAAATGAAGTGCGCCAGTGAGCTCGATCAAGTTGAGGTCCGTCACAGGACAATAGAAAAAACACATTGTCTTGTGTAGCTTCCCCGTGCTTCGTTGTACTCCTGCACAACTGCAGGGCGTCTGGTATTCAAGCCAGTGTCTGCTTGCTCCGCCTGCTCACAACATCTTCGTCGCTCACGCTACAACTCAGTTCGACACCAGCTGTACGGCTCCATTGTCCATCCATTTTCCCGTAGCTGTTCCCTAGTGGGCCAGGTGATCCCCTTCCTTCTTCCTCTGTTGTGGACACCTGCAAGCACAGGCCTTGCATATTCCAATCGTACTACTGGTCTTGTAGTGGTGAGCGGGAAAAATAGACATGGACCGTGAAAGGACATGACACAAGTGTGCTGCTACAACGGAGGTTTATTATATGCAAACGCTTTCTTTATAAACATGCTATAAACGGATAAAACTGTACAAAAAGAAAAAAAAGGTGCGCTTAAGGTGTTTTAGCACAGTGAACCCGACGTTTTTCCGGGTGAGGTTCGTACAAAGCCTTCTTTCTACCCAATACATGCAAGGCATTCTTTATACAGGTGACAAATTTGTGCACCCAGGGAAGAGATTCCTGCAAGGTGCTGCCTGCAATGTTTACTGTACGGGCAACACACTTAATGTGAAAGCACCTTTGCACGCAGTGTTATCCCTCGCAAAGCCCCTTACGT
The DNA here is from genome assembly GCA_013339765.2 of Haemaphysalis longicornis. Classification (NCBI taxonomy): domain Eukaryota; kingdom Metazoa; phylum Arthropoda; class Arachnida; order Ixodida; family Ixodidae; genus Haemaphysalis; species Haemaphysalis longicornis. The sequence continues at coordinate 16,598 of JABSTR010000695.1, read as the reverse complement.
CCTCGAATTCAATTCCGCATGTCGTCCGCATTCTCGTTACAATGCGGCCTGTCATGGCCGAGTGCACTTCATCCATGAATTTAACTTCCACAAGCACTGGTAGATCAAAGCACTCAAGCGTCTGGCCAACTGCGCGAACAGGCCATTCACAACCGATTCACAACCTGGGCCGATTTCCTTGATTTTGGCCTCTATCAGTGCGGGATGGACTGGCGGATGCGACACGAATAGTTTAAACTCACCAAGTACTAGATATTGTGCCACCAGTACAGAAAACCGAATGCGGAGCGCAAGTCAGGTGCGCTCACTCTGCTTGGCCCCTGGCCTCCAGCGGATTCTCCCAACATGTTTTGACATCGTCCTTTGTAGGAACTCCGGCCATTGCAGCGATTTTGCAGGCACACTCGTCTTCGAAGCAATTTTGTCTGGACAAAACAGGGGACACACTCGAAGACCAGGCTGACACACTCGCGCAACACTGCCAACACGTGTCCAGCTCAGCACACTGCAGAAACACTTTCACGAAACACAAACAATCGGCCGAAAAGAAGCCTATACTAGATAACAAAAGGTCAACATCATCTTATAGCTCAGAGTTTTCACTTCATGAGCTGAGGGCTGCTCTGACCACATGTGAACCCTCAGCGCCAGGCCCAGACAACATCACACACACAATGTTGCAACACTTACACGCAGACACACTTGAAACACTTCTGCATCCATTTAAAAAATATGGCTTTCGGGGCGCATTCCACAGTCTTGGAGGGAGGCCATAATGGTGGCTTTCTTGAAAGAGGGAAAGGACCCGTCGTCCCCCTGAAGCTACCGTTCTCTAGCCCTGACGAGCTGCCTGTGCAAGCTTTTCGAGAAGATAATAAGTTGCAGGCTCGTGTACTTCCTTGAGTACAACGGTCTTCTCGAGAGCTGGCAAGCAGGCTTCAGGCTGGGGCGATCCACGAACGATCAACTCGTAGCTCTTGAATCATATATAAAGGATGCCTTCATTTATAAACAGTATTGTCTAACTGTGTTTTTCGACCTTGAAAAGGCCTACGACACCGCTTGGTGTTACGGGATCCTTAGTGACCTCAAGTCATTCGGTGTCTCGGGTAACATGTTAAACACCTTTGTTAGTTACTTGTCAAAGAGTGTGGGAATCATTGAAGGTAGGAGATGTCGTTTAGACACAAACACTTATTTATTTAACGGTTGTAAGGAGCTACAATAACCGTGCCTCCTGTTAGGCTTCCGTTCGCGCCATCTCCTTGGTTTCTCTCGTCCTCCCTCGTCTTCTTCTGTTCTCTTGGCTTGGATTCTTTCGGTGGCGTGTCGCTATCTAGCCGAACCAAGCTCTTCGTTTTGAGTTTCGGTTTCGTTTTTCCACACATTCCCCCCCAAAATGACGTAAGTCATTTTCTTTTACTGCTACGTAATTTCCAATGGGTACACTAGCTGTATCGGTTGCTTGAGCGTTGACCCTCCGGGCATTCTCAGGAGGCACGATCGGATCTTTCCATCTCATCCTGGGAACACCTTTTGGATTCTTGCAAGGCTCCATTGCTGCCGGGGTTGTTGCGAGTCTCGAAGGAGAACCAAGTCCCCAACCACAAGGATTTTCCCTTAGCGTCGTTCTTCGTTGTGGAGATATCGCAACCCTGCCAAGTATTCGTCGGTCCATATACGCCAGAAGGCTTTGATGGCCAGCTGTAGACGGGTCCAAAGCTTGTGCAGGCTGTTGTCAATATTGTCATCCTTAATCGCCACACTTGGTAGCGTTGCCAGTCGTTTGCCCGTCAAGAACAGGGAAGGACATAGTGGTTCCGGTTCCCCCACCTCGTCATAGAGGTTAGTTAATGGTCTGGAGTTCAGTACTGCCTCTACTTCTGAAAGCGCGGTTGCAAGCTCATCGAATAACAAATATCTTGAGCCAATTACTTCAGTGCAAGCTTGGTGGATCCAACGAGGCGTTCGTAGAACCCACCCCACCATGGAGCACACTCAACTATAAACTTCCATTCAATGCGTGCGTTTGAGATGAAGTCAAGTGTTGCAGGATGGCGCAATGACTTCCAGAGCTGCGAAAGTTCTTTGTTTGCTCTTTTAAAAGGCATGGCGTTGTCACTGTATATGACTCGAGGGATTCCTCTCCTGGATATGAATCTCCTGAGTGCCATCAAGAACGATTCAGTGGACATGTCTCGTACGAGCTCTAGATGAACAGCTCGGGTTACGGCACAAGTGAACAATGTAACATACGACTTGCGCATTGCGCTCTCTCCTTGGACCAGAAGCGGTCCCGCAAAGTCGACACCCGTGACTTCAAACGGTTGTGCCTCGGTGACTCGGTCTCGCGGAAGCGGTGCGATTACCTCGGTGGCTGGACGAGCATTGAACCTCTGACAGGTCATGCACCCCTTAATTATTCTTTTTACCAGCTGGCGTGCACGCACCACGTAGAATTTCTCTCTCAGCTGTACGAGTGTGTCCCGCACTCCTCCGTGGAACACTTGCAGGTGACATCGGCGAGCGATAAGCTCCGCTAACCGGTGGCCGTTTGTTAACGCGATGGGATGCTGTTCGTGGTACGGCTTCTCACTTTGCTGGAGCTCCACATTGTGCTGTGGTCGGGCGTTTTGCACTGACAGGCATACTAGACAGACCGCAGCAGGTATGCTGAGCAAGTTGCCTGTAGCCCGCAGATGATCCACGCACTCGCTCCGCTCACTGCAGATCCACGGTGGTTCTCGGTGCCTCAGCAGACCGACACCTCCGCCCTTGCGTTCGCATCCTGGTTCGTTGCTACCTGCCCAACACCAGCCCGTTTCCACTGGCGGCTCTTCCAAATCCCGGAGGTGGGTTTCTGCAACCGCGTACAGGGACAACTCCTCTTCACCCATCAATCTGTACAGCTCTTCCCATTTCAGTGCACCCCTCGCTCCGTTCATATTGGGGAAGCCCACTGAGAATCGGCTGGCCTCCTTTCTTCTGTGCCGGCGACGCGTCCGTGGTCATGGCCGCCCAGCACTCTCACCAGACACTGGAGCTTGTGGCAGTTTGTCCTTGTTATGTCGCTATTGTTGGGGAGTACTGGTCGATGTGGTAGTCCATTTGTCGATCAGGCACTCAGCGAATGGGTCTGAAACTACGACATCGACCACGTTGGCATCTGCCCCCAGGCAGGGCCCAGCATTGGCCGTCTCCTATTTAAATGCTCCTGTATGATCTCCTTGATCTGTGCTTCCATTGAGACACTGTTTTAGATGCGACTGCATCTCATTCACTCGCCTTGTCCCTCCATAGGGCGTTGTTGTTGTCCGTCCACACCCCTTCCTCTATTCTCCTCGCTGCGCGAGCTGCGCTCTCCGCCGCTCACCCCCTCTCCTCTCCGATAGTATAGTGCCTAGAATATACTGGCTAGTGTGCTGAGGGCGGGCACGGAGGAGGCCCCGACCGTGATGACTGGCGGCGGCGCCCGCTTGGGGCGCTGCTGTGCGAGAGGGTGCATCTGCGCGCCGTCCGCGCCAGCCCGCGCAGCGTTCCGCGTGCTCCCCAAGCGCTTGCGAAGCTTCAAGTTAGCCGAGTAGCGCGAAGCGGGCGTTTACTTTTTTCATCTGTTTGGAGCGTTCGTTACAAAACGCCATGCTATATAAGAACTACGCGAGTACTTTTAGAATGCACGCATTTTGCTAAACCCAATGTAGATAAATGTGTGGCGTAAACTTTGCCGTCTCCTCCCGCCCTCAAAAAACTTTACTTGTCAGTAACCACCCAACCGATTTTTTATTTACTTTGCTTCTGAGAGCAGAAATATCACAGGAAGTTTGAAACCCCTTACCACATGGCCTGCATTCTGCCAGAGATGAAGTGAAAACAAAATAGTATTGGCAAGTATGTCAAGCAAATAACCGGACACTAAAGCAACGTTTGAGATTCAGAAGTGCCTTAATTGCTGCGCTGCGCTGATTATTCTGGGCTGGTGACGTTAGTTTGCGACACTCTCTCAATCAAAGGAGATAAGATAACATGTGCGGCAATATCTGAGGTGAAATAGAAAACATTATGGCAGCGACATTTAATAAAGTGACACCTTCGATTTGTTTAAAATGAACATACCGTAAAATACCGATCAAGCGCCCCCACTCATGCAAGCGCCCCCCAAGCATTTTCCCGGAATTTAGAATTTCTGTACACGACCAAGCAAGCGCCCCCTCCCACTTCCCACCATTCCGAAAGCGTTTCCCCCCCCCCCCAGGCTTTTGGATGCCACAGTGTTCAAAGCCGATGCCAAATCCAATACAATCCAAGTCGTTGCTGCTACGAGAACGCGTTACCAGTCATCGCCGCCATTTTTTCGGGAGCGGTTGTCTTTGTTCACTATGCATTCGTATACGGTAAAAAGGAAGCTCGAAGTAGTGGACGACCATCGGAAAAATGGCAGAAACGTGCACCTCACTTCTCGCGTGTTCAAATAGGATGGTTAAAGTGTACGTGAGTGGGATAAGAACTACGAAGTTTTGCTGCAACAAAAGTTCGTTGTCCCTAGAACCCATATGAGCTGCAGACCGAGGGCCTGAACCTTATTTTGGGATCGAATTCTGAAGAATCGTTTTGCGGATTTAACAGTGATTGAAGTGAATGTGTGAATTTACGTTTTTAGCATTGCCTAGAAGTGTCATGACTCATAAATAAACATTTTCCATAATGAAGGCTACAGTGCCTTTCTCGCAATCGCCGCCATTTTGTGCCACCATCTTGAATTTGGGGCCCGATCCGAATAAGGGCCCCCTCCCTATCTCTAAGCCAATTATCTGCAAGTTTTGGGGGGGCGCTTGCTCGGTATTTTAGGGTAGATATTTGTAAATGTCTCCAAAGGACAGTCGTTGCCGAAGACATAATTAACAACCTACAATTCACCTATTACGGCATTAAATAACTACACAGAACATGAATTATATTTCAGAACTCCTGTCGTAATGACAATAATATTGGCGTTCGAAATCTCAAAGCAGCTATTGTGCTTCACCAGGCAGTAAATTAAAAACATTGTTATATCTGCTACTTTAAATTGTCTTTCACAAAGGGCCTGACCAACAATATAAACCACGATTTATTACACGTTAACCAATTCCAGAAGTTTCCTCGTGATTCAACTAACCTACTTAGCAGGTAGCTCAGTGTGATGTTAAGAACTGAAGCACTGTGTTCAATGCAGCATGTAGAGGCTGGTGTATACCAAAACAGGCCATCTATCTAACCTGTTTGTCTTTTTGCATCCTAAAAAACAAACTTTTTCAGCCAAAACCTTTTTTTTTCACACCACTGTTTAAGTGCTCTGTCTCAATGAGTCGGGCCACTGGCAAGTGTATGAATTAGATCTAGGCAATCTGGAAACTAAAAATGACAAAAAATATGAAAACAAAAATCTGTGCAAATATGCAATAAATTTACTGCAGACATGAAACGAAGTACTTTATTTACAGAATACTGAACACAATAATTGAAAATAGAACATTAAAAAAAACCTCCGTCAGGCACAGATGGCCTGACGGAGGTCCTCAGCCCTCTAAACACTCAGCAACGTAAATTTCAGCACTCTTGTCTATGCATGCAATCAAACAGAGCAAATTAGTTCTTACAAATATGGGAATAGGAAAAAAATGATAAAGCAATTAGGAAGGGAGTATGAGCAATGTTGTGAGCAAAAAAAAAAAAAACAAAGAATTACAGCACAATTGAAAGAACTCTCTGTCATCGGAAAATAAACAAAAATAAATGTATTTGTCTACGCATACATATACACACTTATACATAGTTCTACACAGAAAGAGATGCGCTCAACTACTAACTGCAAGGCAAAGAACGGTAACATGAAAAAAAAGTAGGTACTCAAGGAAGGAGTCAAACGAGAACTATACACACTTCACACTACTGGCAGTGTCGCAACTTTAGGTGTTTTTGTCGCTGCCTTTGACCTTCTCTTTCCTTGTTCAGGCCCTTAACATAAAATCTGAACCTTAACAAGACATAGAACTTGACCACTTCAGACAAATTTTCTTTTTCATGGCTAGAGCAGCCAAGTTGCGGCAGTGAGAAAACGTAGGCACTTTGCGAAACGAGCAAACTCTCTTCACGTAGAATGTTCTTGCTAAAGAAGAGGGTGAATTATTTCTATATTAACTTAGCTGCAGTGGACAGGGCAGGACTAGGATAAGCAAGCTCACCGTTGTCAAAATGAGCACTGAAGTGAGGCTCTCATCCCTGTTTGCGTCATTTGGAGTCACACAAAGGCAAGATGCACACTGTGGGCATGCGTTTCTCGCAATTGTTTTTCTCGCCACATAGGCCGCAGCATACTAGATCGAGGCAGAGTTACTTTTCCTTTCTACGTACCCGGCATGATCGTTTTTGAACAGGACACTGTGAATGGCCTCCTCAACTTCATCAACTTTTCCATGGTCAAAATAGTCATCAATAAAGTTCAAAAGTGGTGCTGCCCCAGTGCTAGAGTCGGATGCAGGGGCAATTCGCTCAACAGCGCTTTGATAACATCTGGTGAGCAGTTTGTTCCCCTTGGTGGTTCTGCCAGGTTATAAAATGACATTAAGTTAACAGTCACCAGAAACTGGGACACAGTGGGATGATCGTTACAACCGGATGACTGTCTCACAATGCCGAAAACGTTTTCCAGTTTGTCTTGGCTTCGACGCGACGTGAAAAGGTATAGCTGTACCTGACGGTGGAGCTTAAATAAGACAGCAAGTCTAACGTGCTCCTGATGGTCACCCTTAGTCCACAAGCCGTATTTTGAGTAAGAAATCCGCCCCCAGCTGGTTCTGTGTGCCGCTCCCATGCGTCTAGGTAGTCCAGAAAATCTTCTAGGAACTTTTCGTCTGCGATACCAGGTTTCACAGCCTTTTGGCTCGTCCTTGAGGTCATTATGCGGATAAGATGATTTATTCGCTTGATAGGGGCCTCTGTCGGTTGCACATTTTTGCACACAGAATCAATACGTTTCCTGTGCACATAAAGTCCTTTAATCACCTGATCCCCAAAAAGTTGGAACGCTAAATCTACTCTCATTTTTTCGAACGAATCCGGATTCAGGTGCGTACTCGTTATGTTGGGCATAGCTTTCAGAGTAACATTGTCACGGTCCGATTCCCAGGCTGTCTCGATAATTCCACTGTGAACGTGGCCAGATGGGGTCAGGTAACCCTTGGCGACAAATCCGTTCCGCAAATTCTTCAAAAGGTGCGGAAAATTGGACACGAAGAAAAGTTGTCTTTTAGGGTCCACAGGGTGCTTCGCACTGGTTCGCAGGTGTTTAGCAGTACCTATTAAAACATATATTGTTCATTAGTTAATTATAAAATGAAGCCAAAACAAAGTTTTTAAAGGTAGCAACAGATGCAGATAGACAATATGTAAGCTGCACCCACATAATTTTAATTCAGTTTTTTTAATTGAGTGGCATATTTTTTTTATATTTATAACTGCAGCTGCACATCAAACTTCAAGCTTTTGAATATATTAGGTGGAAAACAAAAAAAAATATAAACTTTACTTTTAGGAATTAATTGCCGCCTATAATTTACACACATTTTTAAGAAGTTTCAATTGTACAGTAAATGAAAATAGCTTTATTGTTAGACTACTATAAAAAAAATTTCAAGTAACAAAAATTCTGGTTTTGGAATGTCTGTTATACCTACACACAGGCGGACGGTATGGGTAAATGAATGAAATTAATAGTTTGCTCACCGTGTATGCCTAAGATCCGCCACATGCTTCTGTTCCAGCTGGCGCCGTCACAAGTCACGGAGTCGACATACAAGCCTGCTTGTTCGGCCATAATCGTGCATTCAACTATGATTTTTGCCAGTGTGGCTGCTTTTACATTGCCTTTCGAAGCAAAAACGCCAAGGATTTGCGTCCAGCTCCCTGAAAAATGGGTGAGATCAATGATGGTATGAGATAACCATGTTGGGGATGCCACGAGTTGATAGTAGACTCTGCTAAAACTTACCAGTGCAGGGTTGAAGCAGCACAACCCTCCCGTGGTCTGCAGGCACACCCTCGTGGTCACTGGTCGTGTAATCACCAAGACCCACGAAACCTTCAATGTCACCCGAATGGTAACAAAAAGCATCATGCAGAACGTACTGTCTTAATGCAGCAAATAAAATGCAATCTTGCTTTTCCATTGAAATTGCAGAAATATTGTAAAGCTACAAGAATGGCACGTTGGAAGTAGTTTTGAAACTCACCGGTTGCCTTCACATTGAGGTGTTCAGAGAGTTTAATCTCATCCACGAGCAGGCCCCCATGACAGCTGAAGGCGTCCATGCTCTTGGTCTTTTCGCTTAAGGCCACAAAAACCTCGGGGTTCAGACCAAAGCCACCCTTGAATCGTTGCAGATACCTCTGCAGGCAACTTCGCCCGGGCAGAATCATAAAGCTTTGCTTCCGAAGGTGCTCGTAGAGCTTCGGGCTCCGCATTCTCATCAGCAAACATTCGACAATCCATTCATCATCATAAGTCATGCCTTTAACAGACTTTCTTCTTGCAGCCAGGAAACAAGTTCTTACAGCGAGCTGCTGCTTTCTCGGGAGTGCCTGTATTTTTTCTTCGAGAGCTTCTTCGCTTAGTGCATTGTTTTGCTCCTTCATTTGATTCACCTGCTGATGAACATTGACCAAGCTTTTCTTTGTCCTCCGCAAAGCACGAGAAATATTCTCACATTTCTTGTTGTCATTGCAAGGGTCTTTCGCCTTTTTTCTTCTGTACATGTTGTTCTGAGAGAGTTTCCGCAAATATTTGCAGTGAAAGCACGACTCTCCTTTTCCATCGGTAACCAGCAAGCATCTCTCGGCGAAGTACATACTTCTGTATAAAGTGTGCTTGCCTGCAACAGGTATCATGCCACATCAGAGGCCAAGCAGAGCAACTGCTTGGATCAATGCCTCTGCCTCCGGACGGGCTGCGAGCACGCGCTTTTCTTTTTCCCTTCCTCTGAAGTAAACTGTGGCAATTACACAACCAGACTCACGCAAAGGTTTCCCAAAAGTCACCATCCTTTCGATGAATAACTTGGAGAAGTCACCCGCTTCGGTCTCGCAACAGGCATAACTTAATGTGTCATTTGACGCAGCAGGCACCTTCATCCATGTCACCGGGATCAGGAGTCCATCGAAAGGGTGCCGAACATCACTTGGGCACGGCGACTGCGGTATGCTTCGGCTGTCACACACTGGTCCTGCAGCAAGGCATGACAGCTCGGAATCGGAATGCTCCTGGAGTTCCTCTGAATCTGATTCCCCTCCACGTGTGACGCAGTGAAGGCCAACCCGCGTCGCGTCATCCTCTTCTGCAGGGCACAACTCGGGATTCGCCAGCTCGACATTTCGCTTTCGTTTAGCTGCCGGCCCTTGATCGCAAAGGTTACGCACCTTCCTTTTCGCTGTTTTCTTGGGCACAAGGTGCGTTAGGTAGTTGTCGAACACGGTCGGGACCGCGTCGGGCTTCAGGCGTGGCTTCTCTCGGGCGAGTTCATTCACGACGCCATTCACCGTAATCTGAAAAGATCGCTCGATGCACTGCTTCTCGAAATGTTTCTCGCACACGACAGCATTCGGCGTCAGCCTTCTGTCTGCCCTCTTGATCCTACTCTCCCATTCAGCAAGCCGTGCTGGGTCCGCCGGCGCGGTGAACAAGGACACTTTTTCTTTGTTCGACCTATAACCGCTTCGGCACAACGGCACAAAACACGTCCTTTCTTTGCACTGCCGCTTCGCCTTCAACATCTTAGGAGGTTGCTGTTCACATTTGCGGTCTTCCACCTTCACAGTCCAATTGACGACGACTTTCAAACACTCATTTCTTACTTGTGAAATTTCCAAATCAATCGAGGCCCCCGAAGCAATTGGACGGTAGGACGGCAACAAGGATACTTCTGTCCGGCGATGATCCGCAATGACTGTGGTGGCCCTGAGGTTAACTATGCTTAACCTACGGACGGCGACATTTGGTTACGATGCAAATATAAATAGCAGTAAGAAATATACACAGTTTACAAGAAAACAGAAACGTACCTAAGTTCACGAGGGTCTCCTCACTCGCTCTCGCTCGGTCGGCTGACCCTCGTCATTAGCTTTCTAGATCGACCTCCCAAAACACCTAAACACTTCAGTTTTATTACGCAAAAAACCACGCCTCCAAGGGCGTTTCCAAACTTTGAGTGAGGAGGACCTGCTAACTAACGCACACTAGTCCTGTGATTGGCCGCAACTACAAAAACCCAATGTTTGTACACAAATTATCACGTGATCCACACTCTCACTCTCATTCGTAAACCACCAGGTATTCATCGAAACACAAACACACCAAAAATCCAACCAACTAAAGGCGACTTTTGACTCCTGAGCGCCGGCCACCGACCTTCGGGCGGCCTCTTTAAAGCGCTCCCAAACTATTCCCCTCTTTAAAGTACTGTTCCGCCTTTGTCAACACGGCGCGTGCATTACAAAAGGAGCTGTCAGTCCCTCGTCACATATCCGCCGCCTTGGCGACACTCAAGGCCCATAACGACTGTAAACTTCACTGCGTGCTCTCTGACTTCTCCGAACGCGGCGGCGCCCCTTTCATTCATCTTTGGCCCCACGGATGACGTCGCAGCGACCGTATACACCGCTGACCAGGACGCACCCGCGCTATTGTGCCTATACCCGCGCTTTGCAAGCTCTAATGCGGTAATTACCCCCGGAAACTAGAAAGACTACCGCCGAAGCCACAAGGCACCTTCGCCGTCACTTCGACCTAAGTTAACAAAGGTGCGGCGAGCCGCAACAGGACATTGACAACCTTTGTCTGCATGTCAAGGATTATCTCTATCGGCTAGACGAGAGTCCCCGGCCTTCATGGTCACACGATGAAAAGCGGATTATCCATGGTGGGGGTTCAAATGAACCGGGCCTTTCGTGTTTAGGGAGCCCGGTTGGCAGACAGTGTTTCAAAAAAAAAAATTTTAGGCCTCCTGCTGATTTCCTTATTAAAACAGGGATTATCTATTACAAAATGAAAGCTTCGAAAGAGCTGTTTAATTGTTGCATAGTGTGCATAGTCATAGTCATAGTCATAATCATAGTCAGCTCACAGGTTCCATCAGTCTGAGGGGAAAACGTTGCAATCGCCCTGAATCATGCATCGCGTACAGCGGAGAGCTAGTTTAGCTGATGGACACAGATAGCAGCCGGACTGGGATTTGAGCAGCTGCGATGCAACAATTTCGGGAACGCGCATAGCGCACAGAGAGCAGTTTCTGTTTGAAACCTGTTTTAATGCGCTGAAAAAAAAAAAAAAACTGGAAATAAGGTAACGCAGAGGTTTCTATGCTATATTATGCTTTCATGATAGCTTAAACAACGCCCAATTAAATACTTATACGGTATGGAATTCTCTGATTATGGAAGGACTCCGAAGGGGTGGTGGTTTGAATTTTCGTTCGGATTCAGAGGGTGGGTCGAGATGTCCTGCCCCCCCCCCCCGTTTAATTTTGGATTTATTTTCCCAAGTAGACGATGAGGTCGTAGAAAAAGTGTAGTTGATTTTTTCTATTGTGGTGTATTGTTGGTTTTCTTGTATTTTGTCTTACAAAAATTATTGACGCCAATATAACAATTAAATGTGTTACTTCTACCAATTATGCAATTTTTGTAGAAATGCAAGGCATACTTTTGGGTCATTCTCGCTATTTTTAATGCGTATTCGCATGGTCTTTTTCGAGTTTTTTCCTGTTCAGGGCCTATAATGCATATTCTTCTCATCTTTACATTTTGTAAAATGTCTATTTTTTATTTTTTGGTTTCTCAGTATTTTGTCTGTGCAATTATCTCTATTCATGCTAATAACGATTTAGTGTGTTAGTGCTGCCAATTACAATTTTTGTGCAAACGCAGGGGTGTTACACGGTCCCCTGTAGGGGCGGGGGGGGGGGGGGGGGAGGGTGGTACTCGTCAGTGCTGTGTTGTGCAGTGAGTGCCTTGTTTCAATCGGGCTCTTTTACAAATTGTGTAAAAACTTTTTTGTATGTGTGTATTCTCATTGTTTTTTTTACACCGAAGTATCCTCGCAGTTTGCTGTTATTAAAGATTGGAACTGCTTTTCACCAGTTCCGAGGAGCCTGCAGGCACTCATTGCAAAAAGTATCCGTCCGAGTCTGGCTGGCACATATTTTCCGATAACAGTTTATTTCATATGCGAGCAACGAAGGCTGCTCTTCTGTGACGGACATGGCGAAACTTATCCGTGAAAACTTTGAAGGTTCATTCCCATGTTTATGTTGCTGTTACGAATTTCATTCATTCAGCCAGCTGAAATCGATCAAAAACCGCTTTGCCTGACAGCTGCCTCAGCGATTTGTCGTTGCTCAGCGTGGGGACAGAGATTCTTAAAAGCGTCAATGGTGAGGATATCATCAACAACTAGCAAGTGAAACGGAAACGCTTGTAGAAACGTGCAGAACTTTTTATCTATTCTTAAAACACGAATAAAAACAGAAAGCATGCTAATACGTACACATGCCCGATTTCAAGGTTGGATTTCGTCGAAACGCGCGTAAGGTATAGAAAATTTTGTTTATTTATTTAGTCATTTAAGAGGAAAGAGCCGCATGCAATAGGAATGTGTTTTTTTTCTGTTATAAATATATATAGTGCCTGCAAAAATGTAAATCTGTTACCTGTTTAACAGTGAACTATGTTTTATTATTAAAATATTTTTGTGATGTTCGGTATCCATCTCATTTCCTGTAAGCGCCACTTTTTCTAACAGATTTAGCTCCCCGCAGGTTCAGAATATTTTAGTAATAAACCATTCAAATTAAATTTCCCGCTCAGTCGGCATATACCATATACTGCCTTAGGAGAGCTTAAATTTGGGTTTCTGGATGAAATCACAAAATAGCCAGGCGATTGGTAGCTTATTTACAGTAAGGATGGGCGAACAGTTCTGAAAAAGGACTACCTGTTTACTTCGGCAGTGCTTACACGCCGCCGACCAAAGCGTGGGCTGCCGAATACGCCGCCGCGACAGAGGAGCTTGGCGGCTTTCATGCACCCTCTCGCCGAGCAGCGCCCCTTGCGGCCTCTGCGCGCAGTCATCGCCGGCGGAGCCACCCTCTCCCGTAGAGAATGCGCACGCTCCGCACACTAGCCAGTATATTCTAGGCACTATATCGATAGCGAACACTCTCTCGCGAGGATTAGATTGGATTCGATTGCTTGCTTGGCTTGGATTTGGATTAATGGATTGTGTTGGATTGTGTTGCGTCATAGCCGCGCCCCCGTGCGTCATAGCCACGGCAGGGGGTTCACGGCACATTTCACGCGATGGGAGAATCAACCTAACGGAGAAACAACAACGGAACCCCCTATGCGTCGCATCTACACAGGGCTTCCCGCGAGGGGAGGTGGGGAGAAATTTTTTTCGGACTGCTTGCAACTGCGTTTGCGCTTTGCCCGCTTGACACGCCGCACAGTGGTTGCAATCAGGGCGTCTGTTCCCCGTAGAATGCGAGCCATCCTGAGACGTTTTCAGGTCATCCGCTGCGCTCGGAGTCTCTGGTCGCCCCTTTGACCTTCGGGCGTTCTAGGCCAGCGTTCCAGCCTCCACTCCTAAAAAACGTGCAATTGGCGTCGCCAGCTGTTTGACCACCCTTCGGATTCCTCCGCTCCCATAACTAACTCCGTCGGCGGAGAAGTGATTGTCCAAGCCGTTCGCTGCTAGATACAGGAAACGAATTACAGAGCTTTTGAGCTGAGCATTCGCCATCACTATTCTGGCTCTGGGTCTCGCCTCCCCGTTGTGTCACCTCCGGGATCGAACAGATCAGCACACTGCGGCCCGTCCCCTCACACCACTCCTCTGTGCGACTCACCACTTCTTTTCTTCTCGCGACCAGCAAGTCCGGCAGTCCAACATGTAGCACCCACAGTCGGTGGACTGGTCTGGCTGTTCGCTCATACTCCTCAGCGAGCTTGAGCGACTGGGCCACTGTTGCACCCTTGCACTAGACCGCTTCCATGCGGCCTGGGGAGCCCCCCTTCAGCCACCAGGAGTTCGCGAGCAGTCCACATTAGTGTCTCCCACTACCACTACTTCCTTGGTGACCCCGGGCGGTGGGCAAAGCCAGGGCATGTTGTGCCGTTTTGGCTGTATTCTGTGCGGCTGTTTGGGCTATTCTGAAGCACCCCATCGTCGCCTGCCCCCTGCTCACTTTCCGGGGCGTCAGCGGGTGGTTCACTTGGGGTAGCTGAAGCGCTGTGGACTGTCGTGGACTGTGCATTCCGTCTGATTGCCCGACGACGCACTCTGGTGCTGCTCCCCTACCTTGTCCCTATTGCCGCTCCCTTGCGTGGGTTCTTCTAAGGCACTCTAAGGTGTGGCTTCCTTTGGATCTTCGGGGGTCGCATCCGCTTGCGTATCCCGTTGCCCTTGAGCCATAACCAGAGGAGACGAAGCTTTCTCTCGCCGTGCCGGGGTCCAGCTGCCTGGTCCAAGAGGTACCTTGAGCTCTTGAAACTTTGCCTCAATGTCAGCGATCTGGCTATCGAGTTGCTCGCAAGCCTCAAACCTTGCCCTCTGTGCCAGTGCTGCCATACACTCCGCGACTTGCGCTTCCAACGCTGCCACTCGCTCACATCCTCAGCACTGCCAGGAAGGGTTTTCTGTTCCCGCTGCGTCCGAGTCCGCAAAAGGAGTCTCCTCCAAGTAGGCCCACCGCCCGCACCCGTCTCACATTTCACAGTAGGCCTCTCGTCTTCCGCCGAGTTTGCCGAAGTAGCTGCCCGTCGTTGGCTCATCTTCCGTGAACAGTGGGGGAGGGCGAGAAGAGGAGGATGTTGTCCGTGTGTGGGTGGAAACCAACGTGACAGACAGGTTGTGGAGAGGAGGAGTCTCCTCTCAGTCGCTCGTTCTCTCAGCGGGGTCCTCTGGGCCAGGCCAAGGTGCCATATTTGAATAGCTTAGCATCCGCAGGCCGGCACCCTTCACTTGGCGGAGGATCAATGTGTCGTGGCTAGACAGACTGCACACACAAACGATCACCACAGTCCATCTAGTGATGGCCTCTCCAACCCACTTGCGTAGTCTTGTAGCCAGTTCAGTAACAAAGCCTGGCCAAAGACTCATCAGAAGCCAAAATGGCGGTGCAAGCGGCTTCGGAGTGTCAAGTTGCGATGCATCATACGGGAACGGGCCCACAGTTACAGCAGGGTTCGCAATACATTATATCCTATGGGAGCTGTGCCGGGACCGATCACAAACAACGTAACAGCCAGGAAACACAACGGTGAGGAACGTAACAGCGGGTTCTACTGAACACCAATGATCGTGAGTATATTGAAGATATTTCCGGCGACGCGTAGATGTTCCAGGCCTGATCCTTATTATCGTGCCCATGCGTTGCTGTGTCGCCACAGCACGCCCACCCCTCCACCTCTGCAATCAACTTCCTTCATGCAGCTGGTCCAGTGCCAAGTTGCTGTGTATTGCAGACTCCTCAGAGCTGGGTAGGTGCAGTTCAGCTACGGAGTGGATTGTAATGGCCTCGTGGTCAAGAATTTCATACAACTCTTCCCACTTTGATGCTTTCCTCGCTCCATGCATGTTTAGGAAGCCAATGTTTACTATTTCCGTTGTGCAATGTCACTGGTAATACTTCCGTGCTCAGTGTTTTCAGAGATCAGTAGAAGGTGCTCTTCTCTCTCCAGGAGGCATCCGGTCTGTTGGGTTGGGGGCTCCACAGTGGAGGTTGTGGCCTGCCTGATAAGGTGGGGGTGGTGGTGGGCTCCCTTGGCCATGGGTGTTTCCGTTGCAGGTGCCTCCTAAGGGCCAGGCCATTACTTTGCAAGGATGTTCTCTAGGGATTCCGCAATAAGCTGAACCAATTCCATTTGATGCCGATTTGTCCCGCTCTTGCGTCTCTGTGGTTTTGGTCCATCAGCCTTTCTTGGTGGGGCAGGCCCCTGTCTTTGTTTTTTTTAACCTCCATGTGCATGTGGCACTCATTGCAGAGCTTTCTCGTGGTGTCAGTTTCCTCATCTTAACGGGCCTCCCCGATTTAAAAAAACACACCATAGATTGTCCTACGCTCGGCTGATGAGGCGTGTGCTGTCCTTGTTGTAATGGAGGCCATCTTTGCAGTACCCAACAGGTAGTCCTGTCTTGCTTCTGGTCTTCCGGCACCACCTTTTCAGCTTCACATTGGCAAGCAGAATTGCAGTGCACACCTGACCGCCTCTACTGGTGATCCCCGGGATGGAGATCTTTGTGAGCTGTCTATGCCACCCACACCACCTCAGCAAGAGGATGTCCGTTATTTCCTCAGAGTTGCCTTTCAGGATGTCACGGATACTGGCGCGTACTACCGTCTCTGTATAGACAGGGACTTTTTCTCATATTCACTGGCATAGTGGACAGCATGGCCATCGCTGCTTTTGCTCCATATATGAACCCAGAGGCCTCCGAGAGGCAGTGTCCGCCCTTAGTTCTCTGCCAGAACGCTCACATTTCAGTCTCCGACCGTCACAATCTTCCTTTG
>JABSTR010000694.1:0-83557 GCA_013339765.2 Haemaphysalis longicornis | reverse complement strand
AAATAAATACTGAATATGATCATTTTATGTAATTATATTGTTTACTTGAAAGGGAGCTAGCTATGAAGAAAATACGATGTACGCACTCAGAGAGGAGCACGAAACAATACGCCCCACTTGGACGAGATAAATAAGGCAGCAGAGCGATCAACGATGCTACACCAGTCTGTATACCAGCAACGTTGTTCCAGGATAACCTGTGGAGAATATAAGTTGAACTTGCGATGTTCTGCTAGTAAATTAGGAGAAAGTTGGAAACGCTCTCAAAGGCATGAGAAGCAAGAAAACCTGCAGGGGATGACGCCATAACCATAGACCTTTTAAAGGAGGGACGAGATGTACCTAAAAAGATTACTGTACTCTTTTCGGAAAATATTTGAAAAGACTTAAAAAAGGTCCATGCTAACAATATTCTGATGCTTCAAAAAAATGCCAACAATATTCTGATTCTTAAGAAAGGAGGTACGAAGCACTCCAAAATTCAGACCCACCCGCCTACTCGCAGTTGTTTACTAGCTGTTTGCCAAACATACAATTAGCTTCCAGGTGACAGGATGGTTTCAAATCAACGCAAAGAGAAGACTGGGTTTAGGAAACGCGACACAACCATGGGCCACATTCAAGTCGTCAACCAAGTGATAAAAAAATGCGCGGAGTACAGTAAACCCCTCTGCATGGCGCATACAGCTTACGAAAATCGTTCGAGTCCGTAATAATTGCAGCCGTTTTAGCAACACTAAAAGACCCGGAAATATGGAAAACATGCATAAGACATAGAAGGCATATATAGGAGATTCAGGTGCAGGATACACCTCCACACGCAAAGCCATAAATTTTTGATCCGAAATGGAGGAAGACAGGAAGAAAGCATCTTTCGTAAATTATTCACAGCATGCCTGAGGGGGATTTTGAAAACTTGACGGAGAAAACTATAAACGGGGAAACGTGACCCATTTCAGGATTGTGAGAGACATAGTCTCGCTGTGTGAGGCTGCAGAACAAAAGCAAACAGTGCATTGGGAACTAAAATCTAAAAGCATGGGCGTGGGGACAAATATAATTAGGCATAATTTTAAAGTAAAGATGAATACGCAAGGCAAGAAGATCTTCGGCTTAGAGTCAAAAACTAGAAGGCGTAACAGTATATAACTACTTCGGAGGGGTGGTTACTGCTGACCCAAACCGCGAGAGAGAAATCCGGGACCGAATAGGCATAGGCTGTGGTGCACACGAAAAGCACTCCCACATATGAAAAGTAAACTACCTCTGTCACTCCAAAAAAATCAGAAACCAGGGTATACTTCCGCTGATGAATTAAGCAGCTAAAACTTGTCGCCTTACTAAACCAATACAAAGCAAACTTAGGTCCGTTTAATGGGCCATGGAAGGAATACTGTTAGGAATATTATTAAGGGACTACAAACGAGCTACCTTAATGGGACAACAAACTAGAGTTGAAGATATCATAGTTCAAATAAAGAAAACGTAATGAACTTTGGCTGGACGTGTGTGACACGAACCGACCATCGGTGGACAGTTAGTGTAACAAAGTGGACACCGCGAGATTGGTCTAGATGAAGGGGAAGGCCTCTAACACGATAAAGCGATGAAATCCGGAAATCAGGTAGTGAACTATCAACTCGAGAAGCGCAGGACTGGAGTGATTAGAGGTCAATCAAAAGCCCTTTGTCCTCCACTGGACTTGAGGAGGCTGATAAATAAAACTTGGAAGTTACCAATTTTAAGCAAGAATCTCTAACAAATTAAAAAGCCTGTCACAATTATGATCCTGATCATTGGTATTTGCCTCACGTACGTAACGTAGCTCAAATTACAAGTGCTCGCACCTTCATGATAATGCAGTCCACTCCAGCAACCACAACGTGTGCACAAATGCGCGACGCCGAGCCGCCGCTCCCGTTCGGCTGCGTTCGGAAAACGTCCTGGCTGCGTGGCACAACAGATGGAAATAATTCTCGACCATTAAGAGGTAAACGATTTGAAGTTGTTATGAAGAAGCACATTTTAGGCTTCCGTGAAGTCCGCAAACTGAACAGTCTGAGTGGTCTTAACAAACTTTGTGTGGTGTGGGGTGTTGTGAGCTTAGTAATAAAATGGGTGTGATTGCGTCGTCTTGGAGCCCACTTTTGAAAGTGGGCCAGAAACAAGAACCCTTGCCTTTATACGAAAAGTAGCAGGAGTATTTCTCTGTTAATGCGAGGGGACTCGAGAGATGAATCCCAAACGCGAAAGCAAAGAATATATTCTATGCGAAAATGAGAACCGCCTACTGATGGTAATCCACGCACGATCCTTTTGTATAACATAGGAGTGTTCAGCCGTGTGTTGTATGGCGAAATAAACAGCAAGATTTGGGTGAAAAAACTACCCATTCATTGCTTTAGTGGAACGTGCGATGCATTAATTTTCAGAGGAAACTGAATCGCCTAAAACCTTCCAAGCAAGCCAATCATGTGCATATATTCAAGAAAACCGGCTTTGCCAGACTGTGCCAGAATCCTGGTATTCCCTCTAACCTTTCTATGGAATGTGACGCGCTTGCATAGTAAGTGCAAAGTACTATTAGTAGTACCCTTTATTGTGCCTCTGACGGCCTCAAGAACAAAAAGGACGAAGAAGTTGGTCTCTTCTGCCCGTCTTCCTTTCGCCTCTCTCAGTCGCGGGCAAGAAGCCCTTAGACACCGGCGGCGGCCTCGGAAAACCGGACGACCCGAAGTTGAAGTGTTTTCCTAATACTGCCTCCACGATAGCGGGTCTCCTTTCGTGAGGCTGCTGTATGCGGCGGGATAATTTTGTTAGGCCAATCCGTAATGATCAATGATTTCTAAGATATCATGCAGTCTCTTTCCTATCTGACGGTTGATGTGGAGGACAGGCTGACGTTTGCCCAGTCCATTAAACATCAGATGATGACGTGAGTCCTTTCATTTTCTGTCCGACCCAAGCGTGCTTTTCCCAACTTATTTGATTTTTTTACTCTTCTTGCTTTCGTGAGTATGCTCTTAGTTCAATGCAATATTCTACCTTTCGCAAAGTTTCTTACTGCCGATCTCTAATAACAAGCGATTATTTTTGTGGTGGTGTTGCATATCGCCATGCAAGCGGCCGCCTCCTCAATGTCGATAGGTCGTATCGTAGAAAGCGATGCGGCCATGAGTAATTGTCTATGACGATTTGCAATCGCGGCAGTCACGGCATCGGATGGACAATATTACAATTCGTCGACATAGACAACGTCCTCCGATTGTTCAATCAGATTGTCAAGCGCACGTGCTGGTTCCCGTATGCACACGACGTTTTGCATGAGGTTCTTGTATTTTGGCACGTTCGTGAACGAAGCGGTGCGCTTTCCATTCAGGGAGATCTCCATTCAGGGCGATTTCCCATTTATAGCAAACAAAAATGTGTCTTCCCGTCTGGTTTCAAGATAGTCTTTCTCTGCCTCCATCGATTCGTCGAGCGTATTGTGAGGGCCCAACGCTTCAAAACGATCATTTGCCGCAGTGACTGTACATCCTATTGAATGATGAGGGAATAAACGATTCTAGTTGATTCTATACGAATATTGGCAGTTGCATAGTAGTTTTATTTTTCCCCAACCAGTTTACCTGAACTGTTGTCGGAAATCTCAATGACGCTCGAAATTTTCGTATAATATTTTTTTTGAGTAGCTATAGGCAATGTTACCCACCTGTAAGTGTAACACTTGTAATAATAAAAGAAATAATACTTGTAAAAGAAGTAATAATACTTGTAATATTACATATGTTTGAAGCAACAGTTTGTATCCCCGCCTGCAGCAAGATTGTGTTCTGCTACAGCCGATAGTTTGCGTAAAATTTTCTTATAAGAAAAGCTATGTTATTATTGTGTAAAAACCTTTATCTTCATAGTGTGCACTGTACATAATCTAGTGTACAACACAAACTAATCCAACTTAGCAGCAAGAAGGTATTGCCGTGAATAGCTACGGGGTTGTGCTTCTGAACAGGTGCCGCCAAGCCTTCATAAGGAGTAGGTGTAGTGGCATTTCATTTTCATGAATGTGTTACACGCACCCGTATGCTAAAAAACATACAGCCGTCGCGTCAGACCAATCTATTCGCAACCTTCCCCTTAAATTCTACAAAGTAAAACTAAGCCGACGTTCTATTTCTCTTGTAGCAATAATTTTTTTTATCGTTTTACCTCAGTCGCAGTAATCTGTACCTTGGAATTGTTAGTTCTACTATGGCATGCACCAGAGCTTCAGTAAAGTTTTTTTTATTTATTGAAGCCTGCGTATTTTGAACTGTTTTTAAAGAACATGTTTTGTTTGCGATAAATGTACGCTATTAAAATTTATTCACAGTGCAAATAAATTTTAGTGTGTTTTGGGCGATTTTTAATATAGAGGGAGAGCCTACCAACTTCTAATTATTTTTGAGTTGAGAAGTATCTCTCTACAATAGTAGTTCTTCTGATTGGTGTTTTTTGGAAAGGTTGTCTTTGCCAAATTTTCGGACTGATTCTTGCCGTAGCAAAAAGTACCGGTGTTCTGGTAGCGTCGAGAATTGATGTCTCTTTTGCAAAAAAATTGCATATCTGCTTTTATTTGCATTCGTATAAGCCTGACGTCTCACACGCGGCTCAAGCTTTGTTGTTTTCCTAAGGTGTCCCCAATACAAAAAGTTTACTGTCGTAACATACAATTCCCCTCTGTCCTACCAGCCATTCCGAGAACCATTTCGCACAGCAAATTGCAAAGCATTCCGCGACATTCTTAAGACGAGCCCAGTTTGAAAATCACAGCTCCAGATGTACAAAGCACATCTTGAGGAAGCCAGCACTCTTATCGAGAAATAACAAACTAGTATGTTATGAACACTGGAATCTTAGGATTTCATTATTTGTAGGCTTTGATGCGCCAATGCAACGCAGGGGGCGAGGCGCGGCATGGTGGAGGGCTCCGGAAATATTTTGACCGCAAGGGGATCTTTACTTGAGCTGAAATCTCGTACGCGCGGGCGTTTTTGCTTTCGCCTTCATCGGAAAAGCGGCTGCCGCCACCGGGAATCGATCGGACCCGCGTACTCGTGCTCAGCAGCACAACGCGTTAGCCACCGAGCAACCGCAGCGGGTAATAATTTTACGATGCTTTTGCCTTTTCTGGCCAAAGAAGCTCTGCTGTTTGATAAATAGGCCTTTATATTTCGGAGGTTCTGTATCATGAAGGAAACCTTTACTAGTTAACGCCTTTTAAACTCATCATTTCAGTGGGCTAAAAATTTGAACATTGTAGCAGCCTGATCTGAACCCTATCGCACTCGAACTATGAGCAGTATATAGAAACTTGTGGTGAAAAGTTTTCTGTTTCGGGCAAACTGGGCTTTGTGCTCGTTAATGATAGGAATCCGAGGACGGAAAAAAAATTGCATGTTCTTGCCTGTGTCGTGAAGAGCACTGGAAATGATATTAAAAGCCTCCACACCACGCTCAAACATTATCCCAGGGTACCAGAACTGGAGGGAAATCGCGCCGTAGAACAGAGATATTCTTGGAAAAGTAGAATTCTCCTAAGAATGTAACATCCACCCAACTCCGCTGCTGGCATTTAGCCGCATGTAGAGAATCCAAAACAATGATTTGATTCTTTTTTTATGGTACATATAAATTTCGCTGCTTTAATCTGATTTTTTCATGTTTTAATTGTTTTCCTGCTGCTTCCTGCAGGGTATTATTAAGGACTTGTTGAAATAGCCAACAGTCTGCATAGAGTTTTTGAATCCAACATAGGAGTAATGTCCCTTTTAGACAAAAAAGCTGACATTTAAGTGCAATGTGTTATTCCGAATTGACGGAACGTGAACGCGCGAACTCAATTTCTTGCTTTGTTCATGACACGGCAGTTGCAAAAACCACTCCATAAAGCTTATGCCTGCCAAACAATGTGTTAGGAAATAATGAAACTGAAGAGATAACGAGAATAGCCTCAGTGCCCTTACGAGCTGATCATACGCAAATTGTCTATTTCTTTAACGATTCCGGATACAAGGTACACTTTTTTTTTATTACTGGCATTGTTTTTGGCTTTCTAGAGGTCGTGCATAAGTGTACCATGTTTTGCAGTGCGTTTCTTGAATGTTTCAGTAGACTGCGAACAAAATGCTTCCGATTTGGTTCCGTACATTCTAACGCGAGCGTCAGCTTGTTTGAAAAAATTGGCTGCAGTAAGCTGTCTAAAGGGATGCCAAGCCCTCATGGGCATTTCCAGAACATGGAATGGCAGTGAGAGTTTCACCTAGTTTCTTATTTAGGCTAAATTAACCTCTCCCCGATGTCAGATTGCGCTTATCCATCCATGCAACTCAAGTAGTTTAACAAGCGATATTGTACTTTATTTTCTCATAGGCATACGTTACACAAGGCAATATGCTAAATTACCCTCTCCCCGATGTGAGCTTCCGCTTATCCTTCCATGCAACTAAAGTAGTTTAACAGGCGACATTGTAGTTTATTTTTCATAGGCATACGTTACACGAGGCAACCATTAGGATTGTTTTTCTAGCCTTCCGGCGGGCAACGTAGTAACCTATGTGTGAACAATAGCAACAAATAGAGATTTTAGATAATTAAAGTGAAAAGCTAGCTTGAGGTAATATGCGAGAAATTACTATACAAAAACACTATTTTTGGTTGTGATGCTGCTCTTTATATAAACCAGCAAGGTCGCCAAGCTGAAAGGGAAACCCAAGGAAGGGTTTATAAGCTGCTCAGAGTCACAAGAAAGAATAGCCCGCTGCGGTGGCTCATTGGCTAAGCCAATGTGCTGCTGAGCTGAAGGATGCGGGTTTGATTCCCGGCCGTGGCGGCCGCTTTTCTGATGGAGGCAAAAAGCAAGGACGCCCATGTGTACGAGAGTTAGGCGCACGTTAAGGGTCCTTAGCTGGTCAAAATAAATCCGGAGCGCTCTACTAGGGCACGCATCATCGACTGTGAAGTGTCGGCGCATTAAACGCCATATTCAATCACTCACAACTGACAGAAAGCTCACTTGGTTTACCTAGAGAGTATAGAACGACTGCATGCTGTGACGCATCCCGTGTGCAAACATGCCTGTGAAGTTTGATATAAAGAATACGTTTTTCTTCGGTTCTGCCGCAGTGAATGACAAGTGCTCCAGATAAGGTTCCAGGTATTTAAAAGCACGCCTTAGTTTGTACGCAATTAAACGCCTGTTTTTTTCTCGGAGATACCTTACGAAGACAAAATCTTTGTGTTCACTTATAAAAAACTACTAAACGCAGACAATAAGGTGTAAGAAAACACCCTTTCTATTAGGGTGAATATTTTCTACATTTCGGTAGTGAGCGTGTAGATATGTCTTTCACATGTTTGTAGCGGTAGTTTAGCAGAGGAATATTTATTGTACCTATACAGTCACGTTCTTTTCTTTTTGTGAGAGCGTGTTGCTTACCGGCAATAAAAAAAGGAGCGATAAAATGGAGGTTTTATTTAATGCTGAACATGCTTCCCTTGCAATTGTGGTGTTATGTAAATATCGCCTAATACAGATACACATTACAGAATGGCTCACTTCTGCTTTGACAGAGACCTGAGGAGGATAGTTTTGTTTCACTTAATGTCTCATCCAGGGTGTCGAGCCGTACCCGAACCGAACCGAAAACCGGAACTGAACCGGAATTTTTTCCGGAACTGAACCCGAACCCAAGCCGTTATTTTTTGAGCACGCATAACCCGAACAGGAACTGAACCGAAAAAAAAATAACGGTTACCTGTTCATGCCAAAACGGTTCGACCCTCCGTTGTTGATAATGCGCAGTCAATGCAATTCAGGCCTTTTTTTTCTTTCACGTACCATCAACTTCGTACCCGCTCGTGCACTTTCCCCTCCAGACAATTGATCACTATCAGGCTCTATGTAATAGAGGAAATGAATGAGCACCAATGTAGCAATGGTCTGTTGCTGCTGGAAGTGCGAGTGTAGTGCAAGCTGACCGAACGCAATGTCATTCTCGGCAGCTTGCAGGGGATATAAAACGACTTTGCCCTTCCCTAGCTGCGACTTTATTTGAGCAATCAGGCTGCAGGAATTCTCCACTGCGCAACAGCGAAAGCCCGCAACCGATGTGTGAAAACGTTTTGCATTTCGTAATCATTTTCAGAGGTCCGACACCTTCAAATTGTAAGAATTGTCAAGTGTGACCGCAGCAGCTTCTCAGTGGCTAAGAAGTTTGCTGCTGACCACAAGTGGCCTGGATCTCTTTTTCCCAGGGCTATTTTTCTGAAGTAGATGTAAATTGAGAACGTTCGTGTATTGAGATTTTGATCCACGTTTAATATTACGAGCTGGTTAAAGTAAGCCTGCCGGCCTGCAACATGAGCTGCGCCTCGGAGCAGAGATATAGCACGCGGCATCAAATTTTTCTCTTAGAAAATGTGTTTACACGAAAAACAATAAAGAAAGAAAAGGCGAATCATGTTGTTTTAAAACATTACGCAAAAAGTAAGTAAAAACGAATAAGTAAAAAAGCACCAAAACGTGGATATTGTTCTATACTTTTCTTTTCCCTGACTTTAACAGCCAACGTGTCACCAATGCAAAAGAAGTGAGTTCCGTGGTCAATTTTTGAGGAGAGTACAGTAGACAAGTTTTGTTATTTACAGACACAAATTACAAGAAATGTCATGGAAAACTTAAGGTGCGCACTTAATCTCTTGGCAAGAAACTGCACCTCTCGATGACGCGTGCAGAAAGGCAGGCTGGTACCTCACGCTGTCGCACTTGCCCAACGATTATCTTTTATGCTTGTTCGGCTGTTTTGCGTTTTTGAGATCTGCTTTTTTTTTAAGGTGCACTTGTACTCACTGCCCAACTCGCTGCAGTACTTCTATTGATTCTCGTTAAGGAGGGGAGTACTGCTGTGGACGAATTAAATAGCGTCTACCTAAAAAAGTCCCATCTGATGCTCCGCGAATGAAATTTCTCTTGCATTTTCTAACAGCATACTCTATTACACGTTTCCGCAATGTATCACACGAAACGATGGCCGAGGGATACGCGGTACGATAACATACTGATTGTAATACACACATGCGGTATAGCTATCGCAAAAGGAATTGCAGTGGTCAGAGCAATAATGCAGTTACTGAGCATTACCTAAAGCTTACTTTAAACAAATGTGTGGCTAACACATTCGATAAGGTGGCAGCTAACCAATTATTCAGGCTGACCAAATAATATAATTCATTGGCAGTATTTATGTTCCTGTTGTAGAATTTTTCTGTTTTGTTACAAATATAATACAGTGCGCCATTGTTATAAAGCGGTTTGTTTTAACGGGTCAGTACGCAGGCCTAAATTTAAGGCTTCAAGGTTAGCGTTATTGCCGATTCCATAGCCACGATTGCGATTTCAAAAAAAAAGGAAAGGGCAGAAAATATATCGAACCGTCATATCTGTTGGCGGTAGCTTAATAAGAGTCGCCAGGACAACATAAAGTCTTGGCGAGAAAGTAGCTGGTAAATCGTCGCCACCTCATCTCTTTTTCTATCATCTCGTAATTGCTTAAAGTTTGTTTTGCAAGTGTGCCACTGCCCTTACAAAACAACATAATTGTTATTTTTGTTTGTATTTTGATTTGACTGTTGTTTTCAAATACTAAATGTTTTTTTTTTCTAATTGCACTGATAATCCAACTCATCGAACTGGTTGGCGAACCGGTTCAAGCTTCCGCACCGGGTCGCGGACAGGTTCGGTGCAAGATTTTGTTGAACCGGACCTGAACAGGAACAAAATTATTTTGCCCGAACCAGAACCGTAACCGAACCGGTATTTTGTTCGGTTCGACACACTGGTCTCATCCATTCAAGGCATCATGAACTTTGTTACCTGGATGTTTGCATGTCTGGGTGATCTGTAGTTTTGCAGGTTAATCGTTTTCTACTGTCTCGACTACCACTAGGATTAAAAGTGCGTCTATTCAAGTCATGGTTTTGAAGAGGAAGAGTGTATACAAAAACAGGACCACCCATTCTTGGGTTCAAAGATACGAATATTGCTTACCGCAGTAGAAGCTTTCGATACAGGCCCAAACACAAGTGCGTAAGTAAAGAAAACCATTTTTTACATCTACTCGCTTTTCATGAACGACTTGTGTTTATGAAAATGTTTAGAATTGCTCGTTTAAGCAGTATTTTCTGAGAAAGGCGAGATAAAAGCGAACAAAAAACTCCCAATGGGATAGATTTTGCGTACCATGATCCTCACAATTTTTACATCTCCTACAATTTCTACATTCAACAACAATTTCTACATCCCCCCAAAATAGTAACGACTGGCAGTAAAAGCTGTGTTGGGTTAGTTTGGCCCACTAACAACCTGCCTCGTCTCTTGTTCGTACTAAAAGCAAAGCATGATAAAAATGGTTGGGAATCTTAAGATTAATTCAAAAATCCCCCAAATTAGCTTCCGTCGATATTAGGCCAGTTTTTTTGGAAATTATTGTTGCTTCAAAAGACTGCATACAGCTCTCCTCCCTTCATATTTGTTGAATGTCAATTATGCCGCTTTCAATATTTTGTTTCATACAATGTGGCACCTTAATCTGATGTCTGAGCTACACAGTCTTAATTTGGGTTCAGAGCATTTATTTTGTACTAGGCTTGATAAACAACGTGATGCGTTTCGTAGACTCTATTGCACATGTTGATAGCTTCTTAAAAAGAGAGCTACTTGTTCCAAGATAGAAATTGGTTATTTTGGCCATAATGACTTTTGTGAACAGTCATCATTAAATATGAATTTAAACCTTGCTCAGCGTCATATATTTCCGAGCCCCTCAAACAATTTTGGCACAAATATTGCACTTTGGGGGAAGATACATCTGCTACTTGTGTGACAGTGGCATTAGTTTGACTATAACGTATAAAACTTCGTGCGTTTTTTTGCAATTTGTATCTTTTTCTTGTGTGTGGTGAACGAAACCACTGTTACAGAGTGAAATTGTGTGGTCTCTTTATTATCCACAGATATTGGCATAAAAGTCTGCTCTGGTTTCTGCCATTCCCAGTACATTTGCTGCAGTTTTTTTTTTAAGTCGCAACTGCGAACTGTTTTTATAGCAAGTAATCATTTTCAGCACATGCAGGCATGCGTGCAAACAATACCACGTGGTCCACGCGAACCCCCAGCGCAACACAATCCTGAAGCTTTGCGGACCGCGCGTGTTTTGCTCCACAAATCATAAGCCACATTTAATTCATAAAACCCCCACCGTATAATTTTTTCTATTTGCTGATCAGGCCAATTGTTTGAATATGGTGGATCTTATGTCTTATAGTTAATGTGGACAGCAAGCAAAATTTCAAGCCCTAATGAATTCATTTTGGCTTTCACTACCCTAGCACCTCAAGAAGGAGTATGATGAGAGAAGATAATGCTTGCCCCAGTTCTGTCAAAACTTCTCGAAGGGAATTATAGCGACTCTTTTCCCCAACAGCCACTTTGTATTGGACACACATTTATTACTTGCCACAACAAGTTGGTACAGAAAATAAGCTTTTGCATTTCATCGAACCTATGTTAGCTGTTTTTCGTGTGCTCTAAAGCTTCGTTGTCGTCGAGCTTCACAAAATGAAATGGCTCGCCAGTAATTTTGTACATCATTTTTTTCGAGGCAGATTACGTACTATAAAATGCATAGCTGTGCTAATGGGGGTATGCTGATCCGAAGGATGGACGCAACTGAAAGGATTGTCAAGTTTAAAGCACTTTTACTTGACTCCTTTTGCTGCGTTACTTTCGAGAAGTAGTAGTTCTGTATAGAAAACAGAAGCGTTCAAAATATTACCCGTGGCGCAACACACGGGCCCAGGATTGCAGTTTTTCTAATAAAGGAGTTGGTAACGTACAGAATAAAATTTTACATCATCTATGAAAGCTGGCCGGAGCACGAACGACCATATATTAATTCTTTTGAGAAGAGTATGAGCACTTTATTAAGCAAGCAAGCCAGAGAGAGAGAGAGAGAAGAGAGAAAAGAGAAGAGAGAGAGAGAGAGAGAGAGAGATAGAGAGAGAGAGAGAGGAGAGAGAGAGAGAGAGAGGAGAGAGAGAGAGAGAGAGGAGAGAGAGAGAGAGAGAGAGAGAGAGAGGAGAGAGAGCTCCCTTTTGTGTTACGCGGGCCTTTAATTAGCCTTAGCCAAGACCACATGTCTGTATTGCCTCAGCTCTAGCTATCGACAGTTTTAAAACGTTCGCTCTAATAATAGGGTGGCGGCTGCTTCAGAATCTTCCGACAGGCGATCATCTTTGAAACAGATGCCGAATGTGCAACACTCGCTCACACGCTTATTCATATGCAATGCACCCAGTCATACTACAAGTATTTTCAGGTTATAACATTTAAAAACTCTAAAACTGGAACTCAAACGCTGATTTTATGAGAAATCACCTTTATTTTGTGCTGGTCGGAAAATGGTTGCTACGAGTTTTAAAAAGAGATGTTATTGTTCGACTGTTTTTAGCAGTTCAGTCGCAGCGAAGTCAACACCAAGTGTAATTTCGAGAGCGTTCCAGCAGTTTTGTCGTATAAGAAGAGTTAATCTTATGTTGATCATCATAAATATCTGCCAATTTTCTTCCCCTACTCATGTACCAGCCACTCCAGGTGAGCATTTATTAGATGAGGAATTCCTCATGGGAGATCCCTTTACAGATGCGGATATTGCTATTGATGGCTTTGTGGACGCTATCAATAGAAGCGACTTTGTGTCGCTTTTAAAGACCCTATAAACGTGTACTGCAAAGGTTTTCTCTGAGAAGGATCCCTCATAATACTCTGCAGGATTTGCATAGGTGTTTACTAGGCAGTGTGGGTGGTAACGCAATCGATTAAGAGTTTCAAGAAGTCTCCAGTGTTTTGTCAAGAGGAGCTGTGCTCAGAGGTGCGAAAGTATGCAGGATGTGATTGCAACAATATTATTTATTTCTTTGAGATCTGTTGGCTTCGTTTCTTCGGGGCATACGCTGGCAATAAAACGATGCGTTTACCTCCAGTTACGAAAACAAATCAAGTGCTCAGTTGTAAGACAGCGAACAAATTTGTTCTGAAATGTTCATGTCTTATCCTAGAAACTTTGCCCAACGGGTGTACGTGAAAAGCAGTGGGTGCTCATTTTTTTAGTTAAGCTTTCCATTGCTTACATTGGCTGCACGTTTTATCAGCGCGAGCTGCCTTGAGGCATAACCAGTCTTGTAGCCCATGCTAAGAGTACACCAGTGACCACATTAGAGCAAATTTCTTAGAAAGAATCAGCTACAGACATGTAAGGTACAGGTAATGGGGGTGTGATACACAGGCCCACGCTTAAAATAACAGCGCATGCCAAAAGAGGAAACAGAGCTGTACCTGCGGACGGTTAAAAAAAAGGAATACTGACGGTGCGGGGAGAAAGGTCGCTGATGCACGTGAAGTACTAGGCATCTTTATAGGTAAAGGGATGGCGGAGGTTGTGAAGCAAGATTCTGACTACGGCGAGAGAAAGGAGTGAGCTTGGAGGGATGTAGCGCAGAGCGCAGGTACAGTGGCCACGCAGAGGAGGGGGGCGCAAATTTCAAAGGAAACTTTTTCAGAAGGCCAACCATAAGCCTTATTGGGTTTGGGCGTTTGCATTGTTCAAAAGTTCCAAGCATCCCCCTGAGCTTTGCTTTATCAAAACTTCCGCACAACAAATACATTACAGATATCCATCAACAGAATTATATTGGTCTTGTGAATTTCGTTTTCCTTTGCTAGTTCGGTATTTTGCTTTGAAGTTGTAAGGGTTACAGATGACGCGTTTGTTTCTAATACACCTGCATCTACTTGAGGGGTATAGTTACATAAATATGCGTCTTTAGTTGTGTACACAATCACTACAAAAAAGCTCAGACATTTTGTCGTTAGGCGGACTCCCTAATAGGCCCTAATTTTTTTATTGTCGCATCTAGTTAGCACTCAGTGAATGAGCTGGCAACTTTCTTCTAAATTTTCTGTCAGCCATGGGTCGTTTGTCTATACTGCGCCTCGTTCGCCCTTCTTAAAAGACTTCAGTCGCCCCAAATTGTAGTATGTTATTAATACGTGAACAACTACAAAAGTAGGTGGTGGCCCTTCGTGAGGTTATTCTGGTTAGATTGTATATCCTGGGGAGGGAGAATCAAGAAAAAAACTTTATTTGTTGGTCATCTTTAGCTGCCTAAGTGTAGAATGACGCTAGTTTTAAAGGAAGACAAAATTCGGCGAGTGAATATCTAGTACTGCACTAATATGAGATCAGGACAGCAGTTTCTTTGCCCAAGCAAATAGGGAGGCGTGACAGGCAAATAAGAAGTATTTCTGAGGCTAACAGGTACCGCCGTAAAAGGGTAATCTACCAGATGAGCAGGCAATTATGACGAAAAGCATGACGGAAGATAAAGTGCTTACGCTTGCATCTTACGCGGGGTATTTAATTAGTCTTGTCTGACACCCTTATTTTTGTCGCTCTCCTGTTTGTTTACGCAGGTGTAAAGCATTAGATGCTTTAAAAATGGTGGGGGTATTGTTGTTATGGAACAAAAGGGGTAATAACTAAAGTTCTTTTAGAAAAGGTACCAGCGTAATATTTGTCATTTTAATGAAATTTTTAATGCAATCCATCAACCTAGATATATTTTTGTACACTGGCGCAATAAGAACCCTGATAAGTTGGTTCTGACGGGATCACGAACGCGGATTTACATCTTCATGCCAACATTACGGCAATGTGTGCAGGAATCGAGTCATTTCTACTCAATTTCTTGGAC
The DNA here is from genome assembly GCA_013339765.2 of Haemaphysalis longicornis. Lineage (NCBI taxonomy): Eukaryota > Metazoa > Arthropoda > Arachnida > Ixodida > Ixodidae > Haemaphysalis > Haemaphysalis longicornis. Next base: position 68,707 of record JABSTR010000694.1, on the reverse strand, counting down.
GTCCAGGTCACGGTAATGTAGCCTACGTGATCACGTGTTCGAGACACTTTTTATCAATATGTGCGTAGCTGCATTTACGTAAAGACAGCTCGTAGTTAGCACACCTCAACTTGAGTGAAGTCAAGGTGTAATAATTGTGAATAACATATTTTTTTTACCCGAACAGCATGATAACCTATTTTATTTGTAACTCTAAGGTTTCAATAGAATAACCCGTCACTCTGCGGCTCATTAGTTAGAATGCGCGTTGATAAAACTGCCGGTTTCAGCTGAGTTGCCTCTATTGGCAAATCTGTTATGTTTGTGAAATCACATTCTACAATATTCATTGAAGGTGTGGCACGCTGGACGCAATACTTGAAGGTAACCAAGAGTATCAAAATTTTCTGTTTTACGGCCTTGTTACTGATCACAGCGAAAACTCGATACTGGGTATCGGGTTTCTGTGTATTGGTCAGGTAAAAAAAGCAGCAAATATAATAAAGAACTTGGCTTTTTGACATTTGAATTGCGATCCACGAGAACTCATTGTAGCATTTACTTTTCAACGGCACGGTTGTTATTATTCTAATAACTAAATGCACTCAAACAGTAGCCCCTTTATAAAGGCAATACAGAATGCAGCAATTTTACATACAATAGAGTAACTTCAAGCCTGAGGAATAAAACAAGTAAATGTCTTCCACCATTGAACCTTTTCTCTTGAGTAACAATAGTTTCACCCGCCCCTCTTAACTTTGAGAATAACCGGAAGACAAGTAACTCTCCGCACGCTCGGTGCGCCAGTTATTCATTTCGTATACATCTAGTTAAAACAAGCAGGATTTCGGGCTGTTGTTCCTGAACCTTTTAAACCGAATTTGGCAACCAGCATTTGGCATATTATTTCGTGCTAGTTGTCCGTAATTTTTCATCACCTACGTTTATAGAGATGTCTTATTGTTCAGCTTACTTTCGCAGATGTGATGTGGTGAAATCAGGCAAGAATTGTTTGACATAATGTGTGAGGGGTTAATAGGTCTCCGCATTCACTTGCGAGTTCACTGTTTTGAGCTCGTTTGTGCTCAATTTCATGAGTGGGTACGTTGATGAGTGAGTAAAAACTGTGACAAAAATGAGTATGATGACGAGTGAGTACAGACGTGAGTTCAGTACTCATGTTGGCAGCACTCGTAAGTACACCTCTCATGAGTTCAGTTGTCATGAATACTGCACTCGCGATTACTGTAGCTATAAGTGCAGCACTCGTGACTACTGGAGTCATGAGTGCAGGCACTAACGAGTATTACTGAATAGTAGATTACGTGGAAGAGCATGTTGGTGGCGCCTGCAACTCTAGGATGGTGTGGGATTTATTTGCGGTTGTAGCTTGCTCTTCTTGCATTTGAGCATATCACGGCTATTCTCGCATCATTGGGTTCACACACTTTCGTGATACGGCGGAAGCATTGAGGAAAATTATAAATTGTTCAATTTAGGATGTCTGAAATAACGTTCCATGCAAATTTTACTGGGACATTGCCACCTTATAAATGCAAAAAATAACCGCAATCGTCCGAACTTTTGTCAACACCCTGCTGCTAAGCGTATATTAGGTGCACATGTTGTAATAACGAATCTTGAGCTACTCGATTGAGCACATATACCAGATCATCAAGCATGTACGTGATTTCAAGTACAAACTCAATGGAACACTTTTGGATACGAGTAAAAGAGAGTACAGTCTGAGCACGAGTACCGGTGAGTGCGAGTGAGTGCAAAATGACTACGAGTACGGACTTAGTGCGACTACAAGAAGAGTCCTTCTGCTACAAGTAAGTAAAGAGAACGTACGAGTACAACTGCGCAAGGACCAGTTCAGTAAGAATGAGTACGATTGCTCCTTAGGACATAGGAGTTTGGTCATAGGTGAGTACGATTAGAAATAAGTATTTGATGAGAGCATACGAATAAATATGGGCTTGGAGCCGTTTTGTAGTCTGAAGCTGAGTAAATACGGCGTGTAAAAAATTGTGATTGAATTTTAGTGAGTTCTTGATGTTTTACCGACTTGTCGAGTGGTTAGATGGTTAGGCAGTTTTTTTGTGGTCGATAGCATCACGAATTCAGAGAGAAGAACACTTGTTTATAACACAAGTTTGTACTTCTTGCCTTTTGTTGCGTCGGACGAATGTAGTTCTACAAAAAACTACGGCGCCTTTCTGAAGGATCATCCACCACTTTTGTCCTCACCTTTTTTGTGAAACGTTCGTGTCCACAGTTTTTAGAGGTAACTAGTCGAAGTTGCACGCCCTATTTGAGTCAAGTGTGTTGCGCACTCTACAAACATTCTGCCACGCTTGTGGACCTATTCCTGAATTGTGAAATTTATTTCGAGATAGAGTACCAAAAATTACCGCAGTTTTACAGAATTGTAATATGTTATCGATAGTACCCTTTTCATCAAATTTAGAGAAACTTGGGACGTTTACTGCTCTTAATATATCGAAGAAGAATGCAGTACACAATTTCCACGGTTTTTTGGTGGGCGTTAGCTAGAAAAATCATTGGTAGCTTAACAAATGCCCAGCGTGTTAGCGGTTTTGTTTTCCTACTGCGTAAAGATATTCACGCCAGCTTTTTATCTCCGCGTGACAATTATTTATCTTACACCTTTTGTAAAACGCATGACGTTGTAATGTGCAATTGGAATTCTACTGGATATTTTTGTGGGCACTAATTGTAGTAGGTTTGCTCACATGGAATATCTTATTCAAGTCGGCTTTTAAAGACTCAACCTTAAAGACTCACGATCAAGAAGCAGAACATGCTAAGACGTCCTCATGGAAATTGAAGTATGCTCAGAACTTCAGAACCACGCAGTAGTGAAGTTTTTTTTGTTTTTTGCAAAACCCATTGCGCGCACCAATATGTGGTATAGTCCAACTGCAGAATTTCTTTCCCAGGAGAATCGCATATGTATAGTTTCGAAACCTTTGTTTCGAATTGCAGACTGGCAGCAACGCTTGCTACGGATGTAGCAGCGTCAACAGAACGATAAGAAACAATATTTTTCAGATATATTTTAGAGTTTTGCCAAAGAAGGTGAGAAGTGCCCCTTACTACTGTTACGAATACACGCTGGTGTGTGAGTCAACGAGGCGGTATATTGCTTAAACACCCGACAACACAATGACGCACCCCTCTTAGTTGCACGCATAGCATTTCAGATGCGAGAGGAGAATCACTTAAAGCATTACAAAGTGTATTTCTTTACATGCGGCAGTGCTCATTGATTTCAATAGTAAGGCACGCACATAACCTTGCTGAGCATGCACGTGCTTGTCGGAGCGGCCCTAGACACCGGCGGTGGCTGATTCACCGCCTCTGCGCCACTAAGAAAGTGTTTTTGCTTTAGTGTGGTTCACTGCCCCAGCCGGAGCTTGTTTTCACTGTTGCATTGGAAACTGAAAGCGCAAAATAGACACGGACAAAGAAAGGGACAACAGGACGAGCGCTAACTACCAACAAAATGTATTTGGAAAAAAACCACAAAATACATGCCACGCTTTCCACTTGCATACTACCACACATGCGCAGAGACACTTATAATCGCCTGAGATAACAGAGTTCTTTTTGAGAAAGGGATACAGATGGTGTGCTCACGCATTGAGACTGAAACCTATCTATTTTTTCAGCTTCTATAATTTCTCTTGTTAATTATCTTTATTCTTGCCGATTATGATACATTTGTCGAGGAGCGGTTCGCAGTGCGGTTTGTGGTGACACGTGGGAACAGTGATGCGCTAACCATCCGCCACTCCCGTTTTTGACATTGCTAGAGTGCTCGCGAAGCCGGTCATTAACACAGCGACCAGTCTGCCCAATGTAACGTTTGCCGCAAGAAAGAGGAATTTCATATACCACGTTTTCTGCGCATGTTGTGCGCTTACATTTATGTTTTATACCGCAACGGCTAGAGCGTTGACCCCAGGGATTGCTCATTATGCATAACTTGCCCAGTTTTTCTGGGGCAGAAAAAAACCACTCTAATATTTGCACGTCCCAATTTTGCAAGTTGTGGGAAATATTGTGGAGGTAAGGTATAAGCACTTTGGACGGTTTTCGAGTGAGGCCGGCTGCTCTCCCTGCGTTCGTGCTTTTTTAGCAGGGTCAGCAACGGATTTGCAACAGAGCCCGATACCCCGAGTTTGACAATTTTTGCGATTGTTAGACTGGTACCATTGAATGGTCACACGATTTCTTGTGGTTCTTAAAACACATGTTTATGATTCCCCTCTTCACCAATTTAGAGTGCGCGGAATGAAAGGGGAGGAGTGGTTTGCGCCTTGGTTGGTATGCCCAAAAGTGTGCTGGGTGAAATTTCAAGTTTATGTCGAGAAAACTGTATTGAGTATTAACCGGAAGAAAGTACATTCGAGGGGCCTAAAATTTTCTTTAACACCCGACAACACATTGGGCGCGCTTAGAGCATAGAATTACAATCTAAGAAGAATAAATAATCATACAAAGCGAAACACACGAAGGTTCACTCAAGGCGGCCCCAATGTTATCGTGCTATTTTGCGCTTTCTGATTTCCATTAGATCACCAAAAGGCCCAAACCATGACCCTTTTGGATTTCACTGTTGCATTGGAGCCTGTAGATTGGCTCTTTTTCGGAGAAGGGGGACGGGCGGTCGGGCCCTCTGCGGAGAACGTTCGTGCGCCCGTTCGAGTTGTCAAGTTATAAGCACGCCAGTGTACTGTTTAATGTAAAATCTCTGTTCTCTATTTGCCCTACAGATAACAAGTTTGTGTCGTTTTTGTTCTTAGGAGGAGCAAAAGCAGCTCTTCTGTGAACCGCTCTCCTTCCGCACTACCTCGACATGACGTAGTTCTATACTTGTACGCCTTCTCCCATGTAACCCTACAAATTTTGCGAGGCCTTCCTAAGAATATTGCCGTATTCCTAAGAAGATTGTGAACCTTGGAGGCTTTCGGAACTTTGCGAATAAGGAAAGCGGGTCTTTTATATTGTTCGCAATGACAGTAGAGTCATAAAATGGCGCTCTACAGCTTGGACTAAAACCATTGTGTGTGAAATACGAAAACAATTCCCTACGATTTCCCGGTTAGATAACAAGGCGGTACAATTTTTTATTTTAAATTAGCTCTCGTTATGCGCATTTCATGAGAAAGTAACCAACCCTCTTTGGTTGGCTTCAGTTGTAGCCAGTGTGCGTGTTGCGCTAGAACAAAGTGCCGGTGCGCTTTGAAACATTTGAAGAGATAGGTCAAAACAAAACCGCCTTTTATCCATGATTGAGTACAAAGACAGTTGAATGTAGTCATTGACCACCTGATGGGGAGAGTGAGACGTGATGAGATAGTGTTTGTGCAGACTTCCACACAGTGAACAGGCCTACGCACTCAAATATTTCAGAAAACTATGGTTTAAACCTCGTTGCTTTAGAGTTTTTGCTGAACACCCCGGCCTTCGTGTTGGACCACGCGTTTTTTGTCACGAATAGTTAAGTCGTGGTTGGATAACTTTATGACGTTGCGTTGAAGCCCCACAAAAACATTGGTTTCAGGAGCAATTTTTGGGGAGGGGTATCATAGGTTATTCTGGTAAGTGGTATTATTCGAGGAACGAGGCAGTTGATCCTTTCTTGATTGCGGTAAAATTAAAAAATAGTTCATTTGCAATGGCTCTCCCGTGAATTCACTTGTCTTTTTATCCTATAAAATGCTATGAGTTGTCCAAAACTGTTGCAACAAAACGTGCTAGCGTTAAGGTGTTAATCTTTCTTTCAACTCAGGGCACGTGCTACCCGTTTTACGCCCTTTCTACACAAACTACTTCCTTGTTTACCACGTATGGGTTAGAATACCCTGAGCCCAATTTACAAAACGAACTGTGCTTGCACACAATTCGTGAAATAATGGAGGATCACTTGTTTGATGCGTACTTCGGAAACAGCAAACTGACTCTTGTACAATACAGACGTGATATACATTACTTTTTCTTCGCTTTCTGCAGTGCGCTGACGCTTGTTTATGAAACATATTCTGAGAATAAGTAAAAAACAATTCTTATGCGTTACTTCGCCACTACCGGTAGCACTAATATTGATGTATTCACAGGAATTGTGTACGAATTACAAAAGAAATCAGTTTTGGTCTTATACATAGCAGTGATTCCCGAAATAAATTATTGAAAAAAAATGCTGCTCCAGCTCAATACAATGCATCCGATTACAGACTTAGCCCTCAGAAAGTGTGCATTGGTTCCGCAATATTCTCTGGTTGGTACTCATGCAGTGTCTGCAAAACGAAAACCATTCATTAAAATATTCCCGCAACACGCGCAGTGCGTTTTAAAAAAGGCAAATGCAGACTAAAAATAAAAAGTTGTTAAATAAGTTTAAACAATTATTTTGCTTTGGGAATGTAGAGTTCACTATTTGGGTTCACGAGTCGCCCAATGCTGCTGTAGAGTAAGGGCACTAGCTGATTTTTACAACAACACACTGGCAAGGATTTTTCTTTTTAGATAGAGGACTGATACAAAGCCGTGTATAAAAATACTGCTAAGTTATTTAACCTTATCAACAGGATTACAAGTGTCCGCAAACGGGGACACTGAAGGATTCTCTGTCTGCGCGCGCTGGTAACTCTGTTAACATCCACCACCAACTAGCCCACCAAGCCATCCTCGTGAGTATTTAACCTTGTCTTTTTAATGTGCGATCAATGGTTTATAAGGGCCACCATTGCCTGATGTTGCACTTATTAAGCCGGGGCTGGCTACACATCACATTATGGTAACATAAATGAACCCGAAAAGAAAAAAAAGTCTTTTATAGGTTTGTGGTGCTCCGGTGTACAAAATAAGGCGTTTCTTGAATATTTGTTGCAAGACGAAAACAAACATTTTTGCCCTTTCTTAAAATTTTCCAAGGCGCAAATGGCGTGTAAGTAGGCATGTCATTGGTTACATCTGCTCAAGAACAGTGACATCTTCTAGAGTTGTTTAGTTTGGAACCATGCCTCAAAAGCAGGCCTTGAAAAATATTTGCTAAAAGACAATTCCTGTACTTTCAAAAAATTTCCTCTTTGTCGTACACAAAACTCTTCTGGATTCACTGCTTTTAATATGCCTTTGTCCTGCCTTTTGCAAAAAACACAACCCACTAACAGGCAGTTTTGCGGGTAGTTTTCTTGCACTACTCTCAAACTGAACAAACTTCGGTTTGACATTTCAGCCGCGCCTTCAAAGCAAGGTACCGCATCTTGGAAGCATAGCAAAAAGCTGGCTTCAAGGATTTCAAAACAACGCTGTTGTTACGCGCGTTTTAACAGTAATGATTAGAGTGTCATTTGCAGGTAAATTTCTAGAGCAGGTTTTGTTTCGCGTTGGGTTCTTTATGCCGCTATTAAACTTGTGCTTACACTCTACACCACGGCATTTATGCACGGTAAGAACGAATGAATATTTTTGCAAGATTTGACTGTATATTTTAAGTTTGTATCAAGGCAGATCCCGGATATACGGTGGTGAATCAGGGCGATGAAGGGACAATTCGTCATTTTTGGCGATTTTTAAATACACAAAAAGGAAGACGAGGCGTCGTTCATAGTGGAGAATCACCAACTTTCTTCGGACGGCCCCTTCTGAGGTTCCTACAAAGTACACCATACTTCAACTCAGGGCAGCCTTAATTCCCGTCCGTAAGGTAGTGTTGAGGTGTTGCATTTCGGAATCAGCCAAAAACTTCAGCATAGCATTTGAAAGAGATTTGTTAGGCAACATTGAAAGATTGAGTAGTAAGGACGAAGCTCTTCAGCGTCAAAGACTACATAGGTGTTCCTAATTCAGCTCTATGACAAGTAACAGACCCCATTCCGGCAATACATGCGTGACAATAAACAGAATTTTCAACTCCACCTGTCCGTAACGTTGTATTTCTACAGGTACAAAAACCTAACGACGTAAGCGGTACTGGCTCATAGAAAGCAGAGTATTGAGAAATGGTTTTAAATTGCCTGTAGGCTAAATATTTTACCGTTGCAAATTTGAGTCCCCTTCACGAAAATAAACCTTCTTCGCTTGTATGGGGAGCCGCAGTGGTCGCTTTAGATTTCATCACGCTGCGGCGGCAGTAACTCGCGCCATGTCCCAGAATACCACAAGGAAAGTAAACTGGCGTTTTTTAGGCCTGCGCCCCATACTCAACTCCTACAGTGATCTAAAAGCAACATGCTCTGGCGCCCGCACTTTTGGCCTTTGTTGAACATCGGAAACACTGATATACTGAGGCATGCAGCAGGTTCGGCATATTATCTTGGTATTAGGTAGACGATTCTTCCCGGCAATATCTTCGATATTTCTTGCCGATATTTCTCAAATATACCGATAAAAGTTAGCGCCTCCAATATTCTGTGTTTCCGCAAGCGGTGCTGCGCCTGAAGCTTGGATGCTTACGGTGCCCGAAAAGCATAGCGAAGGTACTCCCTCCTACCATGTCAAGATAAACACTTCGTGGTTCTATTACCATGGGGCCCCGAGAAAATTACTATAACAGTTCACGTTAGTGGTAGTTATCTTGTCAGTTCAGTTGTTGTGGTTGGATACTGGAGCGTAGCACGCGAGCACTTCCTTGTTGTCTTGTTCAACTATGTCAGTAAAGAATGCTCTTGCGCGCTGTAGAAGGGAACGTGGACGTATGGGGGGCGCAAAGCGGATGGCAGCAGCTCTGTCTTTCTCACGAGGAGGAGCCAAGAATTCCGGCAGCCACTGAATACGGAGTTACAGAGCCAAGATTTGAGGGCCAAGAACATCATCAATCATGTGCCAGATTCTATTCGTGAAAAAATAGCACGCGAGAGGCAGAGAGCAGGAACCCAAGAGCGGCGTACATAAGCGCTACTGCAGCCTCGCACCATGCGATGGCAATTTCACTGTGCTTGATGAATGCGCGTCACATAGCTTCATATGCTGGCACTGTGGGTGATAATGGTGTCAGCGCTGGCGAAGTCATTTCTACTATAAAATCTCTTTTTTGCGGAACCGCTATGAACTCTGGGGAACTTCTTCCGTTATTTTTAGTTGCAGATGCATTGGTTGTCACGCATGTATTCTCGGAGTTGGGTCTGTTCCTTTCCAGAGAGCAGAATTAGGAACAACTATGTAGTCTTCGACACTGAACACTGAAGAGCTTCGTCCCGACTACTCAATATTTCAATGTTGCCTAACAAATCTCTTTCAAAGGCTGTGCTCAAATTTTGGTTGATTTCTCCCGAAAGGAATTTCGCTTGAAGTTTTTAAAACCAACCACTGCGCTTCTCTATACAAGCGAAGAAGTTGGTTTATTTTCGTGAAGGGGTCTCAAATTTGCAATGAGAAAATGTTTACCCGACAAGCAATTTAAAAACGTTTCTCAATACTCTGTTTGCTTTCTATGAGCCAGTACCGCTTACATCGTTAGGTCTTTGTACCTGTAGAAAAACGACGTTGCGGACAATCACGGGAGCGAAAAAGGAATTGGTAACTGATGAAGTCGCTATATTCGGAATCGCATTACGGTTAGGTGATAAAGAGCTGCAGGAAAAATGAAAAGTAAATGAAATGGGATGGTTTCAATAAGAGGGTTTTTCAAAGCCTGAGAACCGTTTTGTTCAAGCAGTAATGGAGAGAGCAAGTTTATAATGATTTTTTGTCACATGCTTTCCGCAGTAGCATTTTTTTTTGCGTTGAGCTTCTGTTCCAAAGTCACGTAACTGTTTGGATCCTACAAATATAAAGAAAACATCCCGCACAAACTACATTTATAAAAACGCTCGAACCAAAAATAAAACGCTGCATCTAGCCATAACAAAGAGCACACACTACTCAAGCGCTAGCGAGTCTTACGCATGAACAAGTTGAAAGGCCTTGTCACTGCGAGAAATTATGGTCCTGTACTGCACCTTAGAAACATAGCAAAAAACTGGCTTCAAGGCTTTCAAAACAACGCCGTTCCTTCGTGTGGTTTAGCAGCAATGATTAGAGTGTCATTTACAGAAAAATTCCTAGAGCATTCTTTGTTTCGCGTTGTGTTCTTCATTCCACTATTAACCTTGTGTTTACACTCGACACCATGGCATTTATGCACGGCAAGAACGAATGAATATTTTTTCAAGATTTGACTGTATAGTTTAGGCATCAACATCAAGTTGGGCAACCTTTTCAATGTTAGCAGGAGCACGGGAACCTGTTAACAAGAGGGGCCAATAGAATTTGCGTTGGTGTTTTAAAGCATCCTTCTGTTTTTTTTCTCGGGTAGGGATACAAGCATATTGAAGGTATCGCTACTACACCTATGTAGCTAAATCTTTCCTCAGGACGCGACTGTGCTTACACGTTTCACTGGCTAATTGGAATCTTCAAGAGCTCAACAACGCCAATAAAGAAATATCTTTGAGGGCACTTTGAGAGGGTATCGGCAAAATGTTTTGAGAGTTACCGTACTTATTTTTAAAGTATTGGTTCTTGTAAGCAGTTTTTTCAGGAGGTAAACCCTTCCTAATTATAGTGCAGTGAATTACTGCTTCAAATAAACTTTTTTACCAACGATAGTTCATTGGAAGTGGCCAAGCTACTACAGCGCTAAGTATTTATGGCCTCATGTCCGGAAACTCAACTCAATATTATAACTGAAACTGAAATTCGGTTAATTACTTTTTCACCAATAACACGTATATTCGTGACCGGCGGAAGCCAATTGTCCCAGAGTTGGCTCGTTATCGCTTGAACTCTTCGCAAAGGCAGAATATTGGGCCTGGGGGCAGAATGACGGCAATATTTTTGCAAGTACTTTCGGATAAGCCCGCGGCAATCCCCTCCTAACCATCATTGATACTCCCCATAGCTACCTGTGTTGGATGGTATGTTTTTTTTTATTTCAAGAATACCTTCAAAGCATGCAATCATGATGACAATAAAATTGAGTAAAACGACTCATAAAATGCTAAAGATTGAAATCAGGGCGGGACCATTCTATATTGGTTTTATTCTTTGGGTATCAACCACGTCACTTGCAAGAATATTTGAAAGCAATGCGTTGCGTCGATAAATGCATTTTGTCAATAAAGCCGCAAATTAACAAGACAAACGAATTTCATTTTCCTGAGGAGGTAATTAACAGGTTGTATAGCCCTATAATAACATAAACATAAGATGCCATCGAACTGGCCCTCGACGTATAATCTGCCTCGACGTATAATCTGCGTTGCGGTTGCGTGAGCGCCATAAAGAACGTGAATTTAGATTCTCTGAGTTAAAATGGGAACGCGGGCTAATATTTGGAGGTAATGGTTTGCGCTCGTATTACGGAAAAACGTTTTTATAATCATAATCTAGTAAGCAAATATGGCACTTAAGTTTTAAAGTTTTTAAGCGCAAAAGACTTGAATTGAACGGCTAAACTGTACCTACGTTTAGGAGTTCAATATTTCAGTCTTGCCGGAGGTGACTTCTAATTACAGCATTGCGTTCTTCCAAAAAACAGCTGATATCTTTTAAAAGTTGCCTAAAAATGTTTTCCCGTAGTCCACGAAAGAAAAAGCCTGTTTTAACTCATAACTTATCACAGAGCGAAACACGGCACATACAGAAGAATAACCACAGGACAGGCGCGGACTCTCAACTGAATTTAGTGAAAACCCGCCACAAACACTTATACCGAAGGCCAACAGCGCCACACGGGTCAAACTTGCATACAAAAAAGAAAGAAAAACAAAAACAATGGAAACAGTACTTGTCGTTATTCATGAATTTAACCTCTTTATCAGTAAGCAGTACTGACGGGTGGCTCACGCACGCCAAACCGGCGTAGTGTACCAAGTCCCTCTTTCGATTGGTGCGTCATAATTAGCTCAGACTCGCACGTGTGCGAATGTTAGATTTTGAGAGCGTGCTCCCTACTTCGACAAACCTCGGTGACGGCGTTTGCCCATCACACTGCAACACGTGCGGCTGCCACCTGCTGTTTGAGGAAACTGATATTTTTACGAAGCACCCTAAGAGAGTGTTGAAGCCTATCACATTAGCATGAGGGGTGAACACTGCGTGAGACACACGTCAGTGGCGCTTACTGATAAAGAGGTGCACTTCATTGGTCAAGACAAGTAAGTCATGTTCTCCCCTTTTTAGGTTTTTCTTTCCGTTTTTGTGCAACATAGATACGTGTGGCGTTGTTTGCCTTCGGTATAAATGTTTGTGGCGGGTTTTCAATTAATTCAGTTGAGGGTCAGTGCCTGTCCTGTGGTTACACTTCTGTCTGTCCCCTCTTTTGTGCTGGGATTAGTTCTGGACCCCTACCAAGTCGCCCAGTTTGCAACGGCCCTCTTTTAGCTCTTCAAACACCTGCCTCCTAATCAAATAAATTATATTTGGTGGTACCTGTACGCATATTTAAGGCCATGCTCCCATCATCAGTCCTAAAAAACCTCCGAATATGTGAAAAAATTTCTTCGAAGATTGCCTCACTAAATCCAGTCCACAGTGGGCTCATGTGTAAAGCAGCGTTCTTTGAAAGACGAAAGGAGAAGGACCGGGCGTCCGATAACTCAAGCCAACTGAACTATAGTGAGGTTTCTGTATTGCCTTAATCGTTTTCAATGACTGCATCTTAGTATATTGTGTCTCTAGTCTATGGTTGTGCACTTTCTTCTTGCTATTGTATACTGTGTTCTTTGGTACCGGCGGTACTATAATTCATCACTTTTTAGAGTGCTTTTCGTCACGTGCTGTACTGTACTTGGTCTTCTTGTCACTACCTGTTGTAGTCACTGAACTCGAGAGCGCTGAAACTCAACACCGTGCACCCGTAATATTATTTTCCAGGCTACCGGGAATGCCTCATGGGGTAACACCATCTTTATGAGGCACAACTTTTAATAAAGCCCCTAGGCGGCTGCGCTGACGTTGTCGTGCGGGCAGGCTTGCAACATCTAACGTTCGTGTGAGCACGCTCAGAACTTCTGATCGAGAGAGCAGGCCTGCAAAACGTTGCCTTTACAGCGTACACGCTCGCCGACCAAAAATGTGTGGCAAGCAAATTATTTCGGCTAACAACCTTCAGAAAGGTGAACGTCACGTCGGTTGGGCTGTAGCGTCATCAGACGGCATATTTGACGTTGCTTGGGTAGATTTTGTTAATAAAATTGTTACTGTCCGCGATACTCACTCACCCGCGCGGCTGTACTGTGCTTGCGCAAGGCAATTTCCTCACTTTAATCGCAATTGACGTCGCCTTCTTAACCAGGTTTAACGGGTATTCAGTTATCGTTTGCTTGCAAAACATTTTTTTGGAAACAAGATATCGCTGGATCCCCTAGGGGCCTCCCACAGGCGTTAAAATTATACTGACGTTGTAGTTTGCGAAAGCCTGTAACACGCAAAGGAATGGGTACCATAAATGCTGCAATTACATGGTTTGGCTACATCAACCAGAAACAATCAGAAAATAGCCCAACGTAATCCTTTATATTTCGCATTTAAATGCAGAACATTTTTAACTATTCAGCTTACGTTGCTTGCTAGATAGCAAGCCGTTGGGTATCCTCCTCTCCCTCTATCACGCTACCCTTCGCTCTCAACAACAGGTCTGCACCCCTCCCCGACACTAATATTTTACCGGCGCCTGGTTTAATCCCACGACCCTGTGCTGAGCGAACATGGTGCTCTACCCACTTTGCTTATTAAAGCGCATGAATGTGCCTACGAAGCGCGCCTTATATCCTTGCTCTTCAAACTACGTAAGACGCTGATACTTTCACTACCTGTGGGCGGAACGCGAGGTACTGCGTGCTCTTCACTGCGACGCACTGCTGACGATACGCCTATACTTGACTCATTCTGTACTGTAGACTGCTTGATACATATTCTACCACCACTCCCCAAACACTAAACGCTAACGCAATACACCCATATTGTAACTATGCGCGCATTTACTCGAGTCCCCCTCGTGAGATCCTTTTTATATATTCTCTGGATTTTAGCTTTAGATAGAAAGCGTGTGTATGTACACATTTGTATGCGATAGTCACATGATTAATTTACGCGCGAATATTTTATGTGGTTTACCCGTTTAGTGCTGAGCGAATGACATAATTTGCTTATTAACGCATTTGTGCCAGTGCCTGCGCACAATTTTCAGTACTGAACGCAGTGCTGTAATGGGCGTGGGCACCATGCTCGGTTATACGGAAGTTGAAAACAACTCCACGAAAAGGAACGTCCGTACACGCAGCTGAACGTATGACGTAAGGCGCAATATCAGCCGGTCGCATTCCCACGTCACTCCGCTCGCATCTGCTTACAAACCTTTGTGGAAACTTGTTGCAATCGTGAAAACACAGGCTGCTTCAGATAGACCTTCCCCAACTACACAGACGGGTTACTAACGCTTTCATGTAAACGTGCTACGAATGAGCCACGTTCAGACGTGTTTCACAGATCATTTCCACCGCTGGCTAGCGCACGTTTCCATATCCTGACTTAAACTTGTCATTTGATTTCACTTTTGTGCAGATTCCCACAGCAGCAAGGCGTCTCGAAGAAAAGAAATTGGCCAAAAAGGATATTGATTAAAGGTAGACGATTTAGCTGCCAATATGGCACAGTGGTTTCGGAAAAAGTAATATCAGAAAGGTTTCTGTGCAAGGTGTATTACCAAAATACGGATCATCGATGACCCCAGAAAGTGCGTGTACTCATTTTGCTTTTTCAAACGCGCTGTAGGAAATATGTGTGCTTTTTGGCGTTAACCGGCGATTGCCGCAACTTCATAAGAAAAGGCAAATATTTTGGGTTCTGGAGTTGTTGTGCCCCATGGCATATACATAAACATTGAAAAACTCTTTAGCGCGTTTTCTAGAAAGTTTTTTTTCAAGTACTTCTAGATAGAAGTGTTTTTAATGTCCTCATGAATCCCTCGTTGTTTTCCCTGTACGCATGTTTTTTTATCTAGCTAACTGTTTTATACTTGGGTTATATATTGGTCGGCGTATTACGATAAATAAAGGCTGTAAGAACAAATAATTTGTACTGTAAAGATTATTATAAAGGTTCTGACTTGTCTTGTTTCATGGTATATTTGTAAACATTTGCATTGTGATTTTAAGTACCAACATTGCTCTATGTACCCGAAGCACAAAATGTTGTAATAAAATACTGGTAGAAAGAGACGAAGATGATGTTGGCACTGGAACATGGGGCTATGGGACCACCGTCCGAAAAAGAAGATCCTGGACAGGCACGCAAAGAGAGCCGGCTCTGTCTTGGCCGACATATTATTGATCATACTGCGTTCGCGCAACTCAAGGTTTATGTCCTTGGTTTTGTAGAATTGTAGATTGGTTATCCTGTGACTGTTCAGATTTAGTTCCTTATGCAGTTCCAGGACGTTGGTCCTCCAATTTCACTCGCAACTTCATAGTTTCTCTGCCTGATTGGTTAAGGTTGTTTTTTGTTTATTCTCATACTTACCGAGTATTAACTTCGCTCAAGGTAGTTGTAATGGCAAAGTTGTTTGAATGTGAACACAATGTGCCGTACCGGGAAGATGTGCACGCCACCCACTAAGTATATCACCCTTGTTTGAACTGCTGGTACGTCGCCTACTAGATCCAGAAAATTTGTCTCAGCAGAAAAAGTGTAGTTTAGATCTCTGCGAATGATTCCTCGCCTTAAACGAAAGGAACAATCCGGAATAAAAAAACAGGTTTTATTACCGCCTTTTTAAGACATTTTTATTTTGTTTCACGATGACTCCTTGAAAGCAGTCTATAAGAAAAGCTCACAAAACATTCTAAAGTTTATGAGAGTTTGCTGTCACGCAAATAAACGGAAATGGAATGATGTCGCCTATCACATGTAGTGGTTTTAATGCCATTCGTTGTACGCCACTGCATAACGGCGTTCGCAGACAATACGAGAGGTATACCAGCGCACACTCTTGTTCGCTACAAATCTCAGTGTTGAGAACTACTTCCCGTATTCCGTGCGCACACAGATGTTTTGAGTGTCAGTTACCAGTTTCTCTCATTTCACCAACTCAAATCAGTAAAGCGCACCTATAATATTTATGAAGCAAAGGAGTCAGCCGCAAGGCCTAATGTTCGGCTTACAAACTCAAACAGCCTTAAAAACTCAAACAGTAATACAAAACAGCTATAAAAACACATAAAAAACTCAAAAAAAAAAAAATTAGAAAGCGACGTTTATTTATTCATACTTGCCGTAACTTTTGCTAGCGGAAAACACCATGTTGCCACAGCTGTTGGCTTGTAAAGCGGCACTCAACTTTAGCGACATATAAACGCTTGCTACCTAACGATATCGAACATCCCAGTAACGCATACATTTCTGGCATAATTCAACAGCGTTTACTGGAAGCATGTTTCAGCTAACCGTGGACGAATGTTCTACCTTCCGGTATATAAAAGAAAGAATCGCACATTCAGAGCAGGTGGCGGAAACACCGGTAGATCCTTTCTTGGTCTGTCGGTAGAATAGGCCTCATAAATATTTTCAAGCCGAGAGCATGCAAACTCCGGAGTTATTCTATGATGGAAGAGTCCGCTTCATCCTACGCTGCATTTGAAGCAGGCGTTTTGAATTACTTGCATAAAGAACACCCTTTGCATATCTGTTGCCACAGAAGGAACAAGCGTTGTCCAAATCGAGTGGCTAAGACTAAAAGGACCGATGTTCAAGTTTCGTTCGCGCAGTTGACAGCATCTTTTCTTTATTTACACACAATATTTTACTGTAGCGCTGGTAAACAGCCGCTAGGCTAGAGCGTTATCACGCAGCTAAGCCTACGACTCTTACCTTAAAAATTACATTTTAAGCTTACCCTCCTTCACCCCCGCCCCGCCCCCCAAAAAGGCGTCGGTGAGTCAGTATACTTTGCAGAAATATTCTTGGAAATATTTTGGTCACTTCATCAAAACAGGGTTGCGTTTGGCGAGTGACCGCAACATCATTTTAGTAATACAAGTTTCAGGGCCAAGCCGGAAATTAAAAAGAGCGGCCCCATCCGCTGACTAGCAGCGCCGGTCGTGAAGCCCAATTGAGAGGATATACGACTTTAGTCTGTAGGTTCCGGGATAGGCGGTGAGCGCACACCCCTCGGCCAATGCCTCCTCGCTCGCTACGGCAATCAGACTAGGCGGGCTTGTTGCTGCGACTACGCATGCTTCTTTAATATAATGTTATGTATAAACGTGTCTCTTGATAGGAAATGAGCGGTTTTTTTTCGCAATATTCAACCTACAACCATGCATTCATGTTTCAAAAAACAGACAACGTGTGCGGGAAAAATTAGCAGTTGCTTAGCTCGGCTATGCCAGGATGTACGTATGGTCTGTTAAGGTTCAGCTGATTGTTCTAAGCTTTCCTGGTTGTACAGAATTGGCTTGATTATCATGCTTACTACTTTGTAATGACACACACAGGGTATACGCATTACGTGACATATGTATATCTATCAAGCGGCTCCGGCGCAGTGTCACAGATCGCCCTACAGCTAAGCTGGTTCCACAGGCGCACGCCGGCGTACTGCTCCGGTGCACGAGCCATCGGTTCCAGACCCGGCCACCCTGCATGATCATCAAGTGGGCCGGGCCGCCACGTGCGGAGCGGAGGTCGGCGAAGACGCTGGACGCGTGGGGTGTGGTTCCACAGGCGCATGCCGGTGTTGCTTGACGCGCGAGCCATCGGTACTACACCCGGCCACCCCTCGCATGAATGGAGAGTTATAGAAGATCGGAAAAAACTGTTCCGGTACGGTAACGTCTACCGTCTCGGCGCCACCGCACATTCGCAGAACCCTACCGTATACTAGAGCGACTTGGCCGGACGGTACCGAGACGTACGGTGCCCGTCATTCCAAAGCGGACGGTCGCTTTGCAAGAGTTTTTGCAGACGGACGAGTTTTATAGACGGACGGCTAGTCGAACAGATTGGAAATATGCGATCGTTTTAAAAAAAGGTGGTTGCAACAAGTGAAATCCACACAATTCTGACAGCTCACGCATCACACGAAAAACGGTCTCGACGCAACTGCCGTGGCTGTATCGTCGAGCGACGCATGTACGATAACTTCTTTTTAGGTTCAATAAAGGCGATCCGCTACATAACTAGTACGAACAGCAGAATGGAGCCCGTTTACAATTGCGAGTGAGAAAAAGGTGGGATCAGAGCGAGGGACTCTCAAATACAACGAAAAACGAGAAGCAGCCAGCCGTATGTACTGAGAGCCCAGCCTGACCAGCTGGCGCCATCTGTTGAGGTGGCGGTGAGGTAAAATGCCCGCTTCATGTTCACGCAGTCTCTAGTTCGAATCTCTGTAGGGGCGTTGGATATTTATTTTAATACTGCGTTTAGCGCTTCTGTGATCTGCAAACTAATAATTCAGCACAGGAAACGCCACGGACTCACGAAGAATTGCCAAACGACGTACAACCCATGTCGCTCCCAGTCACGGTAGCATGTACGGTAGTTACGGTCTGCTATAACTCTTAAAATGCGCCTTCCCGGTACGCTCCGGTAACGGTTACCGCGTACCGTACCGGAACCGGTTTTCCGATCTGCTATAACTCTCTATTATCAAGTGGACCGGGCCGCCACGTGCCGGCCTTGCGCAGCACGGCTCTCCAGAGCCACGCAAAACTGCTCAACCTCGGCCATTGTAGCTCACCTCTAGAAAAACTGAATACGGGAATACAAATGCTCACACCGCCAAACCGTAAAACCACCAATAGCGGTGAACGGTTGTTTCGCATCTCCAATAATTCACCAGTGAAAAGATGCAACAAATGCAGTTTTCTCCTGTATTGTTCAATAATGTACATAATGCGGATTTACAGCATCATTTTTTGACCACTCGAGCGAAGTTAGACCCCCATGAGCTACATGCACCAACCAGGTCTTATTATTATGTTTCCTATTGATGATGCGGTAAGAGAGAGTACGGTAGCATATTTATTGCGTGTCTTCAGTCTTCCTGCTGAAAACACCAGTTTCTAGCTATTTTTCACATATTTGTTCCCTAAAAAATACATAGGTTATACAAGTGACGAAAAATTTAACCCTGGCAAATACCTTGTATTTTTTTAACATCTTGTGAGTTTTCGTTAGGCGCAACACTGCTGACAATGCTTGATTCTGCCACAACATTTATTATTTTAAAATGTACTACGTTCACATATAGTCCGATTTCAAGCAGTTTTATGCAGCGTAAAGGCTTTCCAAAGCCTATAAAAACAGCTTCAAATGAAAGGGCCTCGGTGAAATGTTGCAGCATACTATTTAATTGTTTCTATGTCCCTCCTCCCAACAGTACCAAACAATGAATACCACAACACTGAAGAGCTATGACATCTTCCTGCCTTGCAAATACACCGATGATGTTTACGCAAAAATTCGTACTCTTATATTAAAGTGGGAGGGTTGAATAAAACATCTCATCTTACTTTCTTTTCCTGCTAGGATATGATACCTACAAATGCAATAACGCTTCTCCACTGTGTAATTTATGGCGCATTGCAAGACGTGACGACTGTGTAAAAACTTCTTTAGTAAGTTCTTGTCTACATGGTTGTGCATACGAGGATGCGCAGATTTACCCCACACCACTTTTTCGGCCGGATGTTCAAATGTAACACAAGCTTTCTAGCGCCCAAACCTGCAGGGTAAACAATTGAATGTGTAATGACATTAAACATATAAGCTTAAGTGACCAAGTGGAAGAGGAAAACAATGTGTGGGCGGAGCGCAAAACCACTTCTAAGCACTCCGAAGTTCCAAGTGGAACGATAATTACATAATGGATTCCGGCGGGTTGTGAATGGCCTGGACAGATCGACTATATCCCCATCGAAGGAAAGTTCTGCGGAGCTGAGCTTCACATAAGCGAATCCTAACCCGCCTAAATCACATGGATAGGAGCCTGCCCACTGCATCCATCAACACAAAAGAATGACGTCAATTAGTATCTCTAACATTTTTGCTGGCTTACGAAACACGCGTCAATGCACACCAGACACCTCCTATGTCTATGACACCTCTGGATTGTCAGCAGAAGCAGCCAGTTTTGGGTTTTTTCAACTTTATTAGGAATACATGCGTGTACTGCATAAGTCCGCAATGACGTCGGCAATGCAGCACGCGATAAACTACATCGGAAGTTTGGTACCCTAGTGGAGCTATGACGAACGTAGAATTAGTGATTTCTGTGCGGGGCCTTTTTTATCAAAGAAAGGTTGTTTTGCTAAGCATGTCCGACGTCTGCGCCCTAACGACCTTCTGGTACCCAAATAACTGGTGTTCGAGTAGGCATTTTTGACTGCCCACTGTGAACAGCTTCAAGATAAATTATTTTGTTTCCGCGACGGACAGGCTTGCGCTTGTTGGCGTTAATATCTACCAAGTATTGCTTGGTCCACTGCTGTATCGGTGATGCAAAAACTCGATATTCTACCCCACATTATGCTAACTAATAAATTAAATCAGGGTTGTTTCGAGCCTACCAGAACTTGCGGTGCCGCTAGGCCAATACTCGATCTGTGTTCTGAGATCGCTGTTTTTTCTCATTATTTATTTGCGTGAGGGACAGGATTTCTGATCGCAAGGTTGTAGGTTGCCAATGTTTTTCCTGAACTTAAAAAACAGTTCGGGGAGAGTGAAGCATCAAAATGACAAGTACTACTTAGGGTAAGGGACGAATCTTGTTTTGAATTATCTTAACATAACTTACGAAAACATTCAATGTATTAAGTGCCGGAATTTATTGCAAATCGCTTAAGGAGCAATTGTAGGGTTTGTCTGGAATTCTTTATAACTGATAAGAAAAAAACGGTAAAAAGGGTGATATGAGAAACCCATGGGTAAGTAGAAATGATTCACTTAAAATGTAAATTAAACGTATAAACAGGACTCACAGTCCGATTGCTATATTGTAAGTAGGTTAGTGTCCGAACTTTCACGCAGCATAAAAATCGCAATGAAAAGTTATTATTGCGAAACTCCACCGCAGTTCATTGCAGCGATCCAGGAAAGCTTGGGTATCGTATCCGCAATGCACGTTAATCGTTGATCAACTACAGGTCGACGGCAAGATTTAAACATCTCGTCAACTTTCAATTCTTTCTTCTTTCGTTGTTTTCAAACGACCAATGTGGTAATTTTTTTTTTGGGGGGGGGGGTGTTTATAGAACAAATCCAGCTTGTCCCTTCCACAGGAGTTTCTGAAATGCTTGTGAAACCCGAAATACACTTCCGGAACGGATGAACTTCCGAACACTTTTCTGCGCCGCTATGCAGAATCTTTAGCCAGGTTGGTACACATTATTTTCGGGAATCTTATCTGACGTTCGTACTGCCCCAAGTTAGGGTTACGGCTCGAGCAGGTCCTGTTTTAAAAAATGGTGATCGCTTGTCCGTTGACAACCATCAACCGATTTCATAAATTATCTTGTTGCAAGATGATGGAGCCTATTGGAGGAAACCATATCCTTCATGTACTTGAAAAAAATAAATTGAATCCTTTCCGAATGGTTTCAGAAAGAGATTTTCTAGCAATTATAGTTGGTTATCGCCGTTCACAATTTTATTTCTGTCTTAGATTAGTTCGTGCGAATTAGATGTTTGGTAAGCAAAGTTTTGACAGGGTTCCTCACGGTAGCCTTCTCATCAAACTCAAAGCAGCAGCGATTCTTTCGACATTTGTAAATTGGGTTAAGCAATATTTAAGAGATGGACTCAGTTGAGCTCGGACACGTGCCTTGTTGCGCGCTTTATAGGGGCAGCGAAAAAGTGTAGTCGCCTGCGGTTTTCCATAGCACGGTCGTTGACATATAATTTATTGTAATCTGAGAACAAAGTTGCCTTAAACATAGAAAAAGCACATTCACAGAAATGCTTGTTATTCATAAGAAAATCTTGCTTTCAGCAATTTTTTTTTAATTTTCTGTTCTCCCAAGTTACTGCTGCCACTCAGTTCCCGTCTCTTCTGAAGAAAGTAAAATACAAAATGCTCATGCGATAGAGATTTTCTGTGTTAAAGTACGCCATAACAACAGACACAATCGGTCGTCTTCTATAACAGCGGGCCTCATAGGGAGCATATTTGTTGTCGCATTTAAACCGTCGTTGTTATTTTTAACCGAGCACATGCTAATTAGTTAATAAAATGTTGCAGCTTGTGCACCTTTGGCGCTGTCGATGTTTTATTTTTATTTATTTATTTACTTAATACTTTATTTATTTGTTTTTTGTTTATTTATTTATTTATTTTTATTTATTATTTATTTATTTATTTATTTATTATTAATTTATTTATTTATTTATGTATTTATTAGTTATTTACTTGGAGGTTTAACACGCCGACGCTACACAGGCGATTAGGCGCGCCGGTAGTAGAGTGCTCCGGATTAATTTTGACCACCCGGAGATATTTGACGTGTACCGAAATCTCGAACACACGAAGTTTTCGCTTCCTCACCTCCGTCAAAGAAGCGGCCGCCGCGGCCCGGCAACGGAACACGCGTGCGCTGTTAGGTCGATGTTAAGGTGAAGAAAATAGCAATTAGCTGATGCTTCGACGCACGCCGTTAAAAATTCAATGGCCTTCCACTCTGTTAAGGATGACCAATGTGAGCTGCGGTGCTTCGCGCCTAATGGTCGTAAAATTAATTGCTTGAAGTTTCAGTAAAACTACGGTAACTGCCACGAACTCGTGACGGTGCTGAAAAATATAGGTCAAAAATGTTAAAAACAATACTATATGAAGAACTACCACAACTACAAATAACAAAAGGAAAATAAGGACTGTAAAAATTACGACAACGCGAGGGTAAGCTTTATCATGTTGTCCTAATTAATATCCTACCAAACGTTTTGCAGAAACGTCAGGACTTTTGGAGTTGTGTATTTCTTTTCAGCACTATCAAAAATATGGGTTTATTAAAAATATCTTCGCGCTACTAATGAGGAAAGAGATAGTTTTTAATAACCAAACTGTCCTAGGGCTGGGCTTATGACTTTCGGGTGTGATATCGCGTCACGCTTCTTCCGGAGCACGTTTTCCGCCCGAAAAAACCGGATCCCTGTGTGAAAAAAAATCATAAAAATATAAAAGCGGTCTACGGTCTTCAAATATAATAAAAGCCGGCTGATAGTTCCCAAAGAAAATGTTTTCTAACGACGGCATTTGTTCCTTGAGGTGAACCGACTTTCAAACGATATGTGTAAGTTTGGTTTTAGTAGGATAGCTTTATCAAATTAACCTTTTGCCCCGTGAAGCATGGCCAGAGAGAAACAACTTTATTCTCCGAGCAAATTGGGTTAGAAACGTGAGGTGGCCGCCGGCACAAGGCTGGCGGCGATGCTGCAAGTTCGGTCAACCATTTGTAGATGCAGCCAAGGTTGCGAGCTGCCCAGGGCGCCCTCCAACGGCTCGATGCTGCAGATTGTGGAGATAGGCTGAGAAGACTGGCCACATGGTGTTAGAAATTGTCAAGGGAGTCTCAGTGGGGTCAGTCAGGGGAAAATAACTGAGAAGGGGTGGATTGTGTGGAGGAGGAAACGACTGACGCGGGAGTTGGTCTGGAGGGGTTCCCCACAGGCGGGATGTGTGGTCAAGGGAGATAGCGGCGGCGGTCGAGACGGGCGATGCTACGTGACTTCATGGAACGAGAGCAGTCTACCAGGGGCCAACCGATCACAATGGTAGGACGCCTCGGCGGATTATGATTTCTGAAAACGGCTCCAAATTTGGTGGTATTGAGTTAACAGTCAAGTTGTAACGATGCATCCATACTGTCTGCTGTCTATACATGCCCATCTAGCCACTGAGTTCTCTTACAGGAAACGACGGTAACTGTTACTTACAGGAATTATCAGAAAATAAATTGTATTACAATTAACCGCTGAGACGACTCTAACAATACGCACCACAGCTCCACTGGCCTTCCTTTTTCACAAAGTGAAAGGGCACTGAATTTTTCTAGTGGTACGCGTCGAAGCCTAAGCTAATTAATATTTTCTAATTACCATCGACTTAACAGCGCCATAGGTTTAAAAGGTTTAATATTCTTAACAATTAAAAGGTGCGGGCTAAGAATAACAAACGTCGCTTTGAACCCTTCCCGTACCGTGAAAAAGGAAGAAAAATGTCGAATGTTAACAAAATATTTTTTCTTAATTTGTACAGCGCTTTGGTCTTAATATAAATCGCAATAATATTTCGATTAATAACGTTCCTTTATTTCTCTAAAAGATTGCCCTAAGGTGGCTTTACACGGCTCCAATATTTCGATGAAATTACGCTCCTTTATATCTTTAGATGATAAGAATGATTGCTAAAGATGGCTTCACCGCATGGCAGTTGTGTTGCAAAAACGCCGTTAGGGCTTGCAAATGACCGATGACGACCGTACTCGTCATCGGTCATTTTGGTACAAAATCTTATCACCAAACTTGTCCACGGGAGTGAAATAGTAATGCGACAACAAAATATGCACCCTCTGAGGCCCGCTGTAATAGAAGACAACGGTTGTATCTATTCTTTATGCGGCGGTCTTTAACACAGAAAAGAAAATTTCCGTCGCATGGGCATTTTGTATTTTTTTGTGTTAGCACAAACGTGAACTGAGTGGCAGCAGTAACTTGGGAGAAACCAAAAATTAAAAAAAAAAAACAATGTGACTTGAGGTTTTTTTTCCAGATTTTTTTTTTACAAATAACAAAACTTTTTCTGAATGTGCCGTCTACATGTCGAAGGCAATTTGTTGTCGGCTTACAATAAATTATATCGCAAAGACATGCTACAAAAAAGCTCTTTACAGCACGGAACAGGGCACGTTTCCAAGCGCGCGCAGCTTCGTCCAGCTGAATACCGAAGGATTCCGTCGCCGCTGATACCTGCGAGTGGCAATGCAACCAGCGCCCCTTTATAGCCCAGCCTGCCTCTTGAAAACCATCACACCCAGTATGACACGCCAGAAGAGCGGCGATTGAGCATATCAGATAGGGTGGCGGGGGCAGTGCGAACAGACTCTTAGAACGGCGACCCTTGGTTCCCGTCGTCGTGCACACGCGGCAGCAACGATGCCGTTCGGCCACCGCTCCCGTGCTCCGTTTACTTCTGCGCGGCCGTGTACATAGGGATGTCGATGCCAGCTTGACGTCGGTAATCATGCCTAACCGGTAATTTTCTGCCGAGAATTAATATCTAGAATTTTCTAAATTTCTCATGCATGCAGCTTTGCAATGGCCTGTTGTAAAACTTAGCCCGGATTTGAACCCCTTGGAAATTGTTTCCATGGGTAGTTATGTTAAATTGAGGCAAGCAGAGTCAAAAAGATAAGTTTTGGTGTTCGCGTAGGGTAATCGTTCAGGTTTGCAGAATACAGCCGGAAGTAATTCCATATTTCTAAACGTAGTAACTATACCCAAGCCCGGTCTCTTACGCAAGCTCTATATTTACACTTCTGATTACAGTGGTGATCAGCTGACAATCGGAATTATTCTTGATGTTAGCGATGGCCCGAATCATCCCATATCCCAAAATAGACTCTGGTATAGTTGTTTTGCAAGCATACTTTATGAAACAGCGCGAAGGGTACTTTTTAAGAAGGCTGGTTCGGAAAATGAGGCTTGTTTGTCGACTTGGTTTTACCCGCCTTTGTTAAAAACACGAATTTAGTTTCCTAAGAACCGCAAAGCGGAGGCTTTGACGGATCAGAGCAACTTTGGGATCCTTCGAACAGCGCAGAAAAACACGGAGGAGGCGTAATCGGGACGCAGGGTATTATACCAACATAGGAAAGCTTATACCTTAATCTTGTTATCTTCATTGGGGATATCACCCCGACGTTGTGCAGCGAGGTAAAAACAAATGCTGCTTTTTTGTCTGATGCCATGCTGAAAAAAATTGTCGCCAATCCACTCTGTGAATGTGTTTGGAAAGCAAAGCTGTAAACGGCACCCAAAACGATTACCCACATGACGTAACTTAAATTCACTCACGTCGCTCTACGAAATAGTGACACCAGAGAGAAAAGAAATTGCACTTAATTACTTAAAGGAGATATTCTTGGTAAGGTTAAGTCAATGCATGGATGCATGAACAGTTGGTTCGTTGAGTTGTGTTGGAAACTCTGAGTTTGATTGATTGATTGATTGTAGGGTTTAACGCGCCCACGCAACGCAGGCGATGAGGCGCGACGTAGTGCACGGCTACGGATTAATTTTACCCACCTGGGATCTTTAACGTGCACCTAAATCTCCTACACACGGGCGTTTTTGCTTTTCGCCTCCATCAGTTTGACTTGAGTGGAAACTCTTTTTTATAAAATAAAAGAAGCTCAATCATGGTGTGAAATGATCTCACGTCTCCGTCTCTACCACCACGGACGGAGACGGCAAGATTGGCGGCAAAGACGGAAGAGGATAAGGAGGAGGAGCATTGGAAGGAGCATAAAGAGGTGGAGGCATAGGTGTTGAAGGATGTGGATTAGGGGGGGGGGTGGGGAGAAAGGAGGAAAGGCTTCAGATTTCTGAACGGCCCAGAATACGGCACCAAGGGAGTGGTTCCTTCTTCACTGTACGCCATATGCAGTCCGCGCCGCCTGTACTGTGTCCACCAGCTGAAGCTGGGTAGCAGATGGGCTCGAAACATCTGCCACGGTTCTGTTTGTGTAGTTGACGGGAAGAGAGGGGGGTGCTGAGTGCTAAAGTCGCACACCCCGATGATGTAGCGGAGGGATCCTACTTCTGAGTAATATTCACATTCAGTATCGTAGTGATGCGGGTGCATTAAGTGAAGACGCGTCGGTTCTGGGAAGGAACCATATTGTATGAGCCATAGGGTAGTTTGTTGTTCTCTGTAAAGGTCATGGTAAGGCGAAAGTAGGGTCTGTCTCTGAAGGCGATAATACTGGGTTATCTCCCTCAACGTGGCAAGCGGATTACTGTCCTCGTGTAGCTTTATAGCATGGATGGGTAAAAGCGCAGGCTTGTTGGCGGGCGTATTCGTTGGCCCCCACGGAAGCACGAGCGGTTGTCCAAATGAGCTGAATGAAACCGTTTCGGGAGTGGTTGTTATCACGCGCAGTGCAGGTCGAGACACCCAACCCGACTGGTAATTCCGGTAGGCTTGTTGGGGAATTGGTGACTACCGGTGAGAGGCAGCCAAGGCGATCGCTGCCTCTTCTGTTTCCCTCATGTCTTGGGTCTTCAGTGAGGCACACGCAAGGAGGTTGGTTCTGCAGGTAGCCATGATGCTGGCGTTCTGGTTTCCTCGATGTTGGAAGGGGTCTGTGTAGATAACTGCATGCTCCCCACCGAGGGTGGTGTTGAGCACTTACGCCCGTGCTGGTCGGCGACCCTCGTCATGTGAGGGGTTCATTTTCTAAGAAAAGGGACCATCTTTAGTTCTTGTCGCAAAAAGTCCGGGAGTACGTCAAGCCGACTTCATCAAGCAGGAGTACATCAAGCGGACTCCACCGGGAGTACACAAAGCCCAGCCAATGTGGTGAAGTATGCGGCGATGCGCCACAGTTCTGCTCAGTCGGAGCTTCTGGTTAGAAATATGGCCCTCTATTGGTTGTTCTGCCGTGTTGCGGAGCCCCGTGCTAAGCAGCCTCCTTGTGGACGCACTCATGGAAAGCGCAATGACCTGCTCAACCGCCTTTCTTATAATTGTATAAAGCATCTTTATGTCCCCTTGCCGAGAAGAAGACCGGGGCGTAAGTGATTCTCGAGAAGACAAAACCTTGAAATATTCGAAAGGCATCGGATTCCTTAAGGCCTCGCTTCTTGGTGGCAACCCGCCTGATCATGTGTATGATTTGATTGATGTCGATTTTGAGCTGCTGCAATGATACGTCACTCTTGGGGTTGGCCTGGAGATGTAGGCTCAGGATCTTGATGCTGGGGCTTGGAGGTGATGGCCGGGCCATCAAGGAGTATTTGATTGTGTTCCTAATGTGTCGTTTGGCGTGACGGCAGTCGACAAGGAGCTGTGATTTTATTCGAACACTGCAGCTCACAGGCTTTAGCACGTTCGTATACTAGAAGTAAGATTCTATATGTTGGTGTGAGTTTTCTTACTTTTTATAACTCCAAGCGCATGCCTAAGCTGCGCACATGGCCGCTACACGTGCCGTGGGCTTAGAGCACACTGGCGCGAGAGGTAGTGTGACGCTCTCACGTGGCATTAGCGAGAATGCAGGGGTAAAGCCGTATATGTGCTTGGTGTATGCACCACCTGTCTTTTCAGTCGCCGCGTGGGCTCGTAGCTAAATCGGTAAGGAAACGGCTCTCGCGTTGTTATTCTACTAGTTCCAGGTTCGATTCCTGGCGTTGCAAGTAAATTCTTTTATTTGTTCGCGGGAGTTTCCTGATGGCACCAACGGTTGCGAAAGTACCCCTGGGGGGTAGAGGTAAAAGCTTAGCTTTAAAAACAAACCCCTCTCGCAACCCAAACTATTTTTATAACTACTTTGTATCCAGATATGCAAAGATAGAGGGCAAAACTGGTCTGACTAAATATAATATTGCGGGTTATAGTGTAGTGAGGTATTATTTAAGGAAAGCACGGTGTATAGAAATTTGTTCATTTCATTCCTGTGTCATCAAACGCAAAAGAAAATCGCGCACAGATTCAGAAATAAGCAGGATTGCTTAGCAAATTCAGAAGGATGGCGTTGAAATTATAAATTTAGGGGGTGCTTTTACATTAAACGCGCATATCGACGAACAGAAATTAAGCATTGATTAGTGCTAAAATGGTAAGTTTATGGAAGGCTCTTCAGGCAAGAATACATTTCAAACATTCAAACAATAGCTGGCATCTGAACGGGAGAACCCAACTAATCTTTACCAAGACCTTTTTAAATAGCCGCTTTATATACGCTGCCTGCTTAACAAATGCACTTAGTGAATTAATATCTCCAAGGACAATAGGCATTACAATGTTTCTGGTTACTAGATGTCTTCGTAGGTTTTGCTGAAACAATATATTGTAGCTTACCTTTCAAAGACACTCTCTGCTACTGAAAAAAAATGTCGTTTGTTTTGCAGTATAATGCTGAAAGAGCAACGTGACTTGTGTAGCGTTCCTCTTGTTGTCACGTCGCCTTAAGTTAACTTTTCGGCAGCCCCGCTTGCCTAACATAGTTTAGCAACCACGCCGCGTGATGAAACGAGGTCGAGCGGCCGTGGGCAGCGAACCGTTTGCGCTGCTTTCATTTACTGGGCTGCCGAGGAGGTCCTCGTCAAAACACTCCTCTCGTGAATAAATAGATCTGGAAAGGTTGTCACGGGGAAGAAGGCGGGCATTCAGAAAAAGGCGCAATCCAGCAGTGCATATACGCAGGTGAATAGAAAAACCAACAATAAAAAGATAAAAGTATAGAAGCACGCAAAATGTTTTTTTCTTAGCGTGAAAGCGGGCTTGAGAAGTTCTGTATTGTTCCTTAATGCGAATTGGTTATATTGTTTTCAAAACAGCGGGTTATGAAAATAAATGCTCTTCTCTGGCGGGCGGCTTCCCGAACGCGATTAACGGCCTTTTCCAATTGGGTGCTGGGCGCCCGTCCGGCGAAAATGCACTTCACGTTCGCAGGACTCTTAATGAGTTTTGAGGATTCCGTAATGCGTCAGAAAAAAACGAAAAACAAGACTTTTGTTTTTTGTTGTTCATGTGAGTGTAACCGTGATGCAACAACTGTTTTGAAGCACAGTTCAGTGGTGTGAGCGGATTCCGAAAAGATTACGCCTTCACGCGTGTCTGTGGGCGTTCAGCGAGTCTAAGCGCCATGCTTTCGTATGCGCGTGCGTCCTGGATTCAGCCAATGCGATCACGCGTACTAGTAATAAAAATGTAGCGATCAAAGTTTGAGCTTAAAAGAGACCCCTCGCTATTGAAAAATTCGAAAAATGTTCTATTGAAAACTTCCGACGTCTGTGGGCTGTGGTTCGTTGTCGGCCTGTCCTGCGGTTTATGTCTCACCACAAGTAGACATGTAGGAAACGAAGGTTTGGCGCGCATCTAATCGGAAAGAAGGTCTATGCGAGTGTGTGTCGCACGCACTTTGTGCTCGCACCTAAAAATCGCTTTGCTTTTGTATACCACGATGCGCTACAGGGACAAATCGTGCTATGTCTCGGAAAACGCCCGGGCCGGCTGATGCTTTTGGGGTCTCGCGTGATTGCCTGTGCGAAAAACGTCTTAAAAAGACGCCCGATCAGCCAATCACACTTGATTCTTTGAGAAATTATCTTTACCGGACGTTTTTGTGCCCCCAGTAAAATGTCTCCTTTAGTACCTCTACTTCACCGCTATATGATTCGGTTGCTTGCAATCAAATGCGACAGACGTTTTTAAAAGTAAGTGTTTTATGGCCACTCCGAGCTGCTATGCTCAATTTCCTAAGTGATTTGTTCTGAATTAAAGCCGCGCTAATATGCTGGCAATCAAACGAAGATAAGCCAACTTTTCGTGAGCTTGTCAAACATGGGGATACTATCTATTAAGAAACGTCATCCCAACTTTGCAGATATGTGCACGTCTGCCAAATATGAATCAAATCTGTGTTGTCAGTGAAAACGATCCAGTTTAAACTCGCTAAAAGCAAACTATCATTAAAACTACGAGTTTTTGAGGCTCCTAAGAATCCACTTTTCAGAGCATTTGTAACCAGGTTTAATGATATATTAGTAAAAATTGAGAACAAGAAATGGGGTGGGCATCGCATCGAAGGCAAGATAACCGTTGGCCATTAGGTAAAGGGTTAGATCCCTAGGTCAGGCTAGCCGGGGGGGGGGGGGGAGGGGTATAAAATGAGGTGGACAGACGAGATCAGGAAGTCGGTGGGGATAAATTGGTCGCAATTAGCACAGGACTGTGAGAATGGGAGATTTAAGGGAGAGGCTTTTGCCCTGCAGCGGGCTGCACAGGCTGACGATGATAATGAATGAGGCCGAATATACAAAATAGTCATACAACCAAACGTGCTTGTAGATGACCACCAGAAAAAGTGTTTGGCAATATACCTTTGTGGGTACGATCTTAAACATGCAGCTCGTGGGTGGGTTTCGTCAGGTAAGGCTTTATATGTGTTATATAGTTTTTCAAACTTAAAGGAAAATTAAACAGTTCACCATCTTCGAGTAGTTTTTATCTCTTTTGCAAACCTAGTTTAACTTGTAAAAAATTTTCGCGCGTAAGCAGAAGTGCTAACCCCACGGGAAGTGGAAAAAAAAACTCTTTTGTTCCGACGGCCCTAACACCTGCAACGGGCCAATTCAAACTACGGGTTATCTTGCTACTTCATATTGTACCTTTACCTGATTTGTTCCCTCAGGTTTTGCCTCCAAAGTGCCGAGAATATTCCACCCGGGTGTATACCAAAATACGTGCGCCTAATGTCCATATATTTATGCCGCAGTTCTTAACGCAAGCACAAGACCTTAATTTGATAAGTTGCATGAATATAGCTCCAAATTTGAGATTTCACAGTGCGTCTCCTTTCTGGTTGGTTGTAATTCATACGTGTCTAACCTTGTTATCCTGCTTCCACGGACTTTAAGAGATATCCTTTATTTAAATCTGCGGAACACGGTTCAAAAAAACGCGCCCCTGGAGCCACAAAAATAGGATTCTATAGGAGCAGTGAAACGCTCACATTACAGCGCGCTTTTCAAGGGACGATTTGAAAGAACCTTAAACAGTACAAAAAATGATTAATATGTATGAATATAAAAGAACACCTAAAATTCAGTGGCGTTTTGAACTTTCATGAACTTGTTCTCAGTCTGCGCGGAACAGAAATATCAACCACCAAAAATTCATTGGTGCACAACATTTTGCTAACTTGATGTGAAGCCGAAAGCCTGAACTGTATACTTTCCCTCTTTATGTGCCGAAACATTGTATTTCCGTCTTATTCTTAGCTTTAACCTTTTTTTTTCATTATATCCCTGTAGTTATTTCGGCGGGCTTCTTTTCTCCTACACCGTGTTTGCGTTTTCTTTCTTCGCTTTGGATTTACGTGTTACGGCGCAAACTATGTCCGCAAGCACCCTGGCACACGCACAAGCTTCCATAAACTGAGGTCCTACGCGACTGGTGTGCCCCTCTTCTACCTACACTCTTAACGGAAAAAGTTCGTAAAAGGGTAGTAACGGCTGTGTTTACAAACTCCTTACGGAGATTACTACCCCCAGAACGGTAAGTAGTTCCTACCACTAAGTGTGGAACCGTTACTAATCTAGACCGTGCACTTAGTAACTGCTGCTGGTTTCATACTAACATTCACTGAAGTAAACAAATTCTGTGAAATATTGAACATATAACTACAGGTCATTTGCACAGCAAATCACGATTAAAAAGTTTTTTGCAAATCCACATGCTGTCTTGTATATGCTCACATTAAAATGCCCAATTCTAAAATTATCGCTACAATATTTGATTTTTAGGACAAACCCCACCGACTCTCCCAGTGGACTGTACGCTGCTAGCTATAAAAGCAACAAGAGCAGATGTACTTCTAAGGTAACTAAGTAATTCTCGCTCTCCTCGTGCATCCCGTTGGCTTTCTTGCTCAATTCAGTTGTTAATTGTCCACGTGTGGTATGTGCGTGGTGAATGTGTCTATTCTAGCGCTGTGCTCCCAGCAGATTCCACATCGTTACGCGTAGATTTTTACTAGGTCATGCATGACCAGTTAGTAAAAGCAAATAAGTACCTAGTCAATACTGGGACGAGTAACTGGTTAGTGTTGTGTTAGTAAGTGCGGCCGAACTTTTTTTTAATAGTGTACGTTAGGTTCTCAAAGCCCCACTCGTGTCAAATAATCCAAGGGATTATTACGATCAGGAAAGATTCCCGAACCACGCCAGCAATTTGTGGTGTAAAGCCGGTCGGCAGTGCGGATTTGTTTGGGTCACTAGAGCGCTCGGGTGCTGCTGTTCAGGCCAGCTTTCACATTCGTTCGTATAGCAGTGCGTTTTTACTTATTTAGTCCCTTCCGGGCGGCGATCACCTTCTGCACCGGACAACTCAGCTTGATGGTTTTTCGCTGAATATGGCTCTGAAGGCTTTCGCCGTTGAAAGTTGCATTGCAAAGAACATGACACTCAGCCGATGGTTGCAAAATAGGTTGCGCCATTATGCAGTTGCCCTCCGTGGTATGACGAAAGATGGTAGCCACTACTAGGTTTTCTTGGTACCTGAATTCTCTTACATATTTGAAAAAGCACATAATATATCTTCCTAAGAGCGGCGAGAGAGGCGTGAAAGATTTATGGCATCAAAACTACGTTAAAAATGCGTCGAAATCCCTAAACGTTCTGTGGGATCCGTCGACCCTCAAGGACGAGACTCGAGCGTCAAGATAGGAGAGAAGCGACCGTCAAAGTCTGCATTTAATGGAACGTCGGGCGGTAAGGGCAGAGAAAGAAGCAATGCGTGCGCTCGTGAAGCGCGATCCCCGATGATGATGATGCCAGTCAAGGAAAACTGGCCTCAGTTTGCAAAAATGGTTCTAGAGCCGACGCACGCCAATGGCTGTCGATGGCGATGGAGCTGTGTAGCAACACTTCAGAAGGTTCTATATCTTTCCCGCAACCTTATTTGGGATGTCATTCTGCTTCCAAAGGGTAAAGACGCTGGACGGGACGCCTTGTCACGAATCCATTTGGAAGTCGAATGGTGCACTAGCGCACCTTTTATTCACGACCTGGCTGAATCTCTTTCGATGCGAGCTGAGGCTCCAAAGAAGTCTGGGCTTGTCGGTGTGTTCAAGCAGACCACTGTCCCGGGCGTTATACGATCTACTGACCCATTACGTGTCTAGCTTTGAAAACGTAGCTCATTCCAGGTAGTACACTTGTTCAGCACTTTCTTCACAATTTGCCGACCTCTGAAGATACAGTACGGTCTCTCGAAGCTGAAATAGTGTGTCGCGTAAACCAGCGTCTCCAAGTCTTAAATGTGCGTGTAGGACCAGCAGCTTCGCACAATGAGCGTCGTAACGTTGCTATCAACAAAGATGGACTTGGAGTTCCACCCTTCGGCACTCTCGACATTCTCCAAGCCTCCGACGTGGAAGCGGTTGACCTGAGCTGTGGGCAGCTTTCAAACCAAAAAAGCGAGGGAGTCGTGGTCTTGTTCTTTTAAGGTAATCGTAGGAAAGCCTTTTCAACATCAGCAGTCATTCCATTCTTGATGCGCCGGAACCTCGAAAGGAGAGCGACAATGTCCGAGTTTAGATTTGGTCCGACTTCCAAGTTTTCATTCAACGAACTGGCTCCTCGGGCTTGTGAAGGTGCATCCAAAAACGTGCTAATCTTCGTCGTAAGGCGGTACTCGCGCATGACGGCTCGATGTGGTCGATAATAAACATAGCGGCCATCGTTGGGAGTTGTCGTAGGAGTTTTTTTTCCGCTTCCATCCACGATGTATTGTCGAATGGCTTTATATCGCGCCTTGAGGCTTGCAGGGCTCAATGACAGCTTCCTGATCAAATGACTGAGCTCTTCGCTCCGCTACCTCGAAGCTGTCCGGTAGGTCGACTTCCTGCTTCCAAGGAAGAGCAACTTTGTATCTGCCGTCTACGAGCAGTATGTTCTCCATGAAGTCTTCTAAGACATGATCTTGAGTTGAAGTGTTTGTCGGATCATTTATGCCAATGGTCTCTAGTTACCAGGATTGTTTGAGGGTGGACGTGACATCATACGGGCTCGCTTGCAAAACCACGACGTTAATGCTGTGTACTATTTTCGTTGGAGTCAGAACCTTTAGCTGATTGCTCCCCGAGGTTTTGCCTCCAGAAGTTCCGAGAATATTCCAACCGGTTGTATACAAAATACGTGCACCTTATGTCCATATATTTATGCCGCAGTTCGTAACGCATGCACAAGACCTTAATTTGATACGTCCCATAAATATAGCTCCAAATTTGAGAGTTCACAATGCGTCTTCTTTCTGGTTGGACTTTTAAGAGATATCCTTTATTTAAATCAGTGGCGCAGGGTTCAAAAATACGCCCCTGGAGCCACAAAAATAGGATATTATAAGAGCACTGAAACGCTCATTTTACAGCGCGCTCTTCAAGCGACGATCTGAAGGAACCTTAAAGAGTACGAAAAATGATTTATATGTAGGAATATAAAAGAAAAGCTATAGTTCAGCGGCGTTTTGAACTCAAATGCAGTGGTTGTCTGTCTGCGCGGGACAGAAATAATCAACTCCCAAAAATTCATTGGTGCATAAAAATATGCTAACTTGATGCGTAGCCGAAAGCGTGACCGTACACTTTACCTATTTAAGTGCCGAAACATCGCATTTTCGTCTTATTCTTAACTTAAGCTTTTTTCATCGTTTTCCGGCAGTTATTTCGGCGGGCTTCCTTTCTGCTACACCGTGTTTGCGTTTATTTCTCCGCTTTCGTTTTACGTGTTACAGCGCAAACAAAGCCTGCAAGCACACTGGCACACGCACAAGCTTCCGTAAACTGAGGGTCCCACGCGACTGGTGTTCCCCTCTTCTACCTACGTTAGGTTCTCAAAGCTCCCCACTCGTGTCCAATAAACCGAAGGGAGTGTAAACGACGAGGAAAGAAACCCGAACCTCGCCAACAATTTCTGGCGCAAAGCAGGCGGAGCGTGCGGATTTGTACGGGTACTAGAGCGCTCGGATGCTGCTGTTCAGGCCTGTTTTCACATTCGGTCGTATAGCAAGTGCGTTTTTACTTATTTAGTCCTTCTGGCGGCGAGCATCTTCTCGACCGGACAACTGCAGCTTGATGGTTTTTCGCGGAATGGGGCTCTGAAGGCTCTCGCCGTTGAAAGTTGCATTGCAACAACATGACACTTAGCCGATGGTTGTAAAATGAAGTTGCGCCATTATGCAGTTTGCCCTTCGCTATATGTCGAAAGATGGTAGCCACTACTAGGTTTTCTTGGTACCTGAATCCTCTTAATTATCTGAAAAAGCGCTAATTATATCTTCCCAAGAGCGGCGAGAGAGGCGTGAAAGCTTCATGGCATCAAAACTGCAATAACACTGCCTCACAATCCCTAAAAGTGCACTAAAACTTTGCTGAAATTGCGCGTAATCGATCGCACACTTTCAGAGACCTGAATAGCAATATAGGAACAAAACCATGAGACACTTTTGGTTCTGCAAATTAACGGTTCTACGAACAATCTGAATGTGAGCAAATGCGTCGTCTACAAGGTAAAGGTATATATTGCACGCCTTCTTAATCATTGAAGCGTGTGTTGTATTATCTAGACCTGTTCTTTTTTGTGTGATTTTCAAGTACCTGTTTTGACCGAATGGAAGCCCGGTTTCACACAAACGTTCATGTACAGAGAACTTAAAACGTTTCGGTCGACCGACGCTTTTGTTTTATGGGCGAAGCTCCTCTTGCTCGGGCCCTGTCCCGTCCCTCGTTTTTCCTGTATCCGTTACAATAATGATGATTGTGGCAGAATTCCCCTAGGGATTGGCCAACCAAAGATTGGCCGAAGAGGACAAAACGTTATACGCGTTCGTTGCTACCCAACAAGTAGGAGAGGGAGAAGAAGAGGTTGTCGTTCGTCGCCTGCGAGCTCAAGACACGTACCGGAGGTACGCGACCCAATACGCTCTGCAGAAGGCCACGGACAAGGTGGCTAAAATGCCACACACCGAATTCGCCAACTTACCCATGGAGATTCTCATCGTCCCAAACAAGCCCTACATAATCACCACAAACATCGACGTCGTCGACGGGCTTGTCAACGGAGCGGTGGAAAGGTTGACGTGTTGAGTCTTTATATAATGTGCGGGCGAATGTTTCGTGGTTTTACCGTTAAGCATTTTAGATTCGCCCCTCTCATCATCATTGACTTTGTGGAGATGGTGGGATTTTTTTTGACAGATGCTTTGCCAACGTTCCCACTAAGAAAACATTCGCTTTGAACATTTTTAGATAAATTGTGACGACTTTGGAAATTCTGATGTACCTTTTGTAAACACATTTACGTAAACTAACCAAACATTTATGTATTCGCTTATCCTGCGCGAGCTGCATTGTCTTTGGTGTGAGCTGTTGCAGTTGTGCCGGAGCGACACTGTATGCTCTCCCGAAACGGAATGTTGGTATTTGTCTTCCTAAATACGTAATCAAAAAAGCCTTGCCCTCAAAAATGTCCGGTGGTAATGTACACCCAAACACGTTTTTTGAGAACCAACACCTATTAATCTTCTCATGGTGGAAGCTGTTAAACATTTTGTTACGTAAAGTAGCAGCGCTGTAGTCACGCTTTATTGGGAAGCCCATTTCAGTGGTGTCTGTGGATATCGGTAGGCCGTTAACCCCGCACCCTTTACAGTTGTTAGGCTAGGCTTTAAGCTTTGCCTTGCTCGAATGAGATTGGACGAATTTAAAATCAATACAGCGTCGAAGTACATGCACTGAGCAGTTATAGGCACGTTACCGAAAAAAAGTAACAGTGTTATAGTTATAGTTACCTTACCCCAAAAAGTAACCCTGTTACAGTTACAGTTACGAAGTTTCCAAAAGTAACTAGCTACAGCTACACTTACTGTAAAAAAGTAACGTCGGTATTTTTTCTTTACTGTATAAACTAAGTATTAGATAAGAAGATTTAGGCTTTTTAATAGAAACGTACGAAAGCATGCGGACCCAGGCAACCATTGGACCTGTGTTGTGTCGACGGACATGGCTGCCAAACGTTTAGAAAAAGGACGAACACGGAGGCCGAATTTGTACTATACCAAGCTTGAGGATAAAACAGACGAAAAGATAATTCAATATCCACTGAATTTGTTTTTACCTACAGTACCATCGCTTGACCCCCTTCCAAATTGAGGGAGAAGGGGTAAAGGGGTTGCGGGTCTGGATCGGAGGAAGGTCCTTTGGAGTACAGGAAAAACGGATTTGGGAGTACTTCGGTTGTCGAGGTGTTTTTTAAGGATACTAAAAAAGCGCTGCTTTAACATTTTATTTCGCTCTTGTTGTCGGAGACGGAGACCAAGTTTGAGTTATTGCCGAAGCGACGTTTGTCCGTAAGCCCTCGAAGTCGTTCTCATGCCCCAACCCCACCCCCGGAATGAGACAAGGTTATTTCCGAAGGAAATAGAAACTGAACTGGACGTTTTACTGTTTTTTTCCTGCGCCCTCCTGTCCTCACAAAGGCGAATTTTGCCGCCTCGACTGGGAAACACTGTTCTCACAATCCCAGCCTCCCACAGCAACCACGTCCCCGAGCCCAGAGCCCGCTCCCTTCGTTTGCTTTGAGGCGTAGGCCGAACGAAGCTCGCCCAAGTAATTCCCTGCGCCCAACATTCACAAAAAGATTGTAGCTACAGTATTCGGTTCTGCCCCTGCTCTGAAATGAAGCCGCGAGGCTTTCCAAGAATATTTCCTCGTGCAGCTGGTCACGTGTCTGCCGACCAAGATTCTCGCTGGTGTGTTGAGGCCGTCGAATGTGTGAAAGGAGCGTTAAATTTATTACTTACTCGACATGTTGGAGCCCTGTTGACAGCTCGACGAAACCTCTATACCAGGGGTTCCAACCACGTGGTCTGAAACACGGCCAGGGGTCTCAAAAGAGCACAACGGTCGCAAGTAACTGCGACTTGTGAATGAAACACTCTGCAGTGCGCACAGGGCTGGACGAGCACGGGGACGCCAAAAGACTCCCCGCGGCGTTTTGTGGCCCCACAAACGGGGCTGCCTGTCGCTAATGAGAAGGCGACACATTGACTGGAGTTTTCCAGGCTTCTGTGAAAGGGCAAAGGTTTTAGTGCGTGGTTGCGATGATTATGGGTGTTTGTTTTTCAGTTCGCCTTTGTGTCAAACATTTTTACTTCGCTTCAGATGTTGCGAAAATGGTGCCGCCGCGCATCGTACTCTGACTTGTGGTGTCAACATGCGTCTACGTGCGCTTAGGCACGTGTCGCAGCGTTATTGATTGCCTGGCTGTGAGTGATATTGCAATGCTAAAGAAAATAGTGCAGCTCACACTAAGAAATTTTGAGCCCTTAGCTTACCGTGGTGGGACGCCCCACACACGCGGATGCCTAAACATTTGTAGTCCAGCTGTTTTTTTTTCACTCATACGAAGGGAGTGAGCTGGCATACATGAAGTAGGCGAAGGTTCGGCACAAGAAAGTCTGAAAAAGTGGGAAGCGCAAACTGTACATCGGCCGTTAAAGAGTGTGTTGCAGGATAATTTTATATAAAAGGAAGTAACTGTAACGGTATTTCTTGTTACAATTACTCCGTAGAAATGTAACAGTGTTACAGTTACAAGTTACTAAAAAAAGTAACAAGTTACCTGTAACGCGTTACCAGTACCTAGTTACTGCCCAAGACCGGCACTAAGCAAACCTTTGTGCTCGTATAAAACACGAAAACCTATATTTTTACAGGCGCACACAGCTTGGTCTCAGTACAGCAAACTCTCAGGGAACAGATTTTCATCCAAAGATAAATAAAAAGAATGCATGGCAAAAGTACACACCCATGATTTATGCAGGCATCAAGCAAAATCTCGTACTTTGATAAATACGACGTATCCCCTTCAAATTATGATAGTTTGTTCATCGTTCAAGTTGTCCGGTTGCTTGAAACACAAGCTATGGCTTTTATCAAAGTAAAATTTGCTGGTGGTTCAACCTGCTTCTTTTCTTGTCCCACCTTGTTTCTAGATTTATTCGCACAATATATAAAACTTCCAAACCAACGCTGCCAAATCTCTCTTGCCTAGACAAAAAGAGGAAAGCAATTCCGTGACAAAAAGTGGACACAACTGCGACAAAGTCCATTATGATGGGTTATGAAACCAAAAGCAAGAATGTCCACTTACACGCCTTAGACGCGTTGCCTCCACCTTGTGCCATCGAATGCGTGTGCAATCTTGCTGTTTCGGACACTGTGCTTTGCAGTCCACCTTGGCGCATTCGACTAGCCTTCATGCGTCTCCTACGCGTTGCGCTGCTGAGTAATGAAGTTGACGACAATGTGGAATTTGCCGGCTTGCTACCTCGCTTGTTTGTCGGGGTGCTTCGGCTCTCCATCTGCGGTTGAGATGGGAAGGCAATGAAGATTGCAAGGCCATCGCAACGGCCTTGCCGTCTGTGCATTCATAAATGCATTTGAAGAAAATTTCCCTCCCGAAGAAAAATTACAAAAACACTTCGCGTTACCTGCACAACTGCATGCGGGGAAGTTTGCAGCCGTCAGCAATCTGGGTGTGTGGTTTTGGTAAACGCAGACACTTAGAGTGCAAATTTGTCAAGTGTACATTAAGAGAAAAATGGGGCAGAGATTGCTAGTACACTAATTTATTCTGTGGGTTTTGGATGCTCTGAAATGAATCATTGGCGTGTTTTTTATTCAAGTAAAACACACATGGCAACACAAGCCACTGTTACATTTTTCTACAGTTATTTCGTGCTAAATTATATTTTTTTCATGTTGACGCACGGGATCAGCACAGTGAATTTACAGGTAGGTAAAAAGTATTGTGAAAGAAGGCATGTGGAATGTAGCTAACGTGAAAGGGAAGAAGGTATTGCAATATTTCAGGATTTGGGAGTTTGACACGCCGAAGCTGCGCCTCGGAATGGAGAGGCGTCGTAGTGGAGGGCTGTACATTTATTTTGCTCACTCAGGGATCGTTACCTGAGGAGCCTGAGTCTTTGTGCTCAGGAGCCCAAGATCATTGTTTTAAAGCCACTTCTTCTTGTAAATACTATATTAATAATTATCCCGGTTAGTGTACGTATGTGCCGAAAATATTTGAAAACATATCGGTTTGTAGTTAAACTTAGGTTTCTGTATCCAAATATAGTAATATTGGCAGTACCTTCCACGGTGGCTCAGTGGCAAAGGCGTTGCGCAGCTGACCACGAGGTTTCGGATCTGATTCCTGGCGTCGGCGGCCGCTTTTCTGATGAAGGCGAAGAGCAAAAACGCGTGTGTGTACGACATTTCGGCGCACGTTAAAGATCCCCAGTTGGTCCAAATTAATGCGCAGCCCTCCACTACGGCGCGCCTCATCGCCTGCGTGGCGTCGGCGCGTTAAACCCTAAAACCAATTCAATCAATCAATTATTGGCAGTACTGCCGAGACAGTTTTTATGTGCGCTGGATAAGTACGTCAGCTGGTGTATTGAAGGTAGGGCACGGAGCAAGAGCAATTATAGGAGAGGAACCGGCACCCTAACACGGCCAGATAATGTCACAAGCGTTCGGTATACGTTCAGCTAGCGGCATCTGCCGCGGGTGAAGAAACTGCGGGGCTGCCGCTTTCGGCATTGCACAGCACAGCCACGGAAAGAAGGGCGGCCGCTATCATTTCGTCTATCAGGTGCCGCTACCATCTCCTTCATCGTTGCAGCGACGAAGCTTTGCAGTCCGCCTTGGTTTCCATTGTTACATTATCGGGTCGCTCGCCCGCGCTTATCGTGATGGGCCGTTTCACCTCCTATATATTGTTGCTCCATGAGGCAGGAGTTAGATTTTGTCTCTCCATCATCTTGGTGGCTGATGCAGACAAAATAATGAGGTTTTTGAAGAAGCTTGAGCCGAGAGAACGATCTCGACTCGCTGCGATGACCGACGTCCGATGTTTGAAGCAGGTGAAGGATGAGGACTGCCTTTCTTGCTGGATATTAGGTTTATTTACACTATCTACATTACTCCAAGTATTTACATTAGGACAGAATGACAGTTACATTGTCACTCTGCCCGCAGCAGCCTGTTGGGCTAAGATCTATACTGAACTAGATCCCTTTCGACCGACCTCGGACAAAACCCAACACTCCGGTTTTGATCCCAAAAACACGCCTCCGAAGGGGGCGTTCAAGACAGAGCGAAAACCCCTTTCAAAATAATTAATATGAACCATTGATTGGCCACAAGAACCAACCAATCCAAAACATGTCCCCACCTGTGGTCACGTGACCCAACACTCTCTCTCATGCAATCATAGTACGTTTCCCGCGCACGTTATTTCAACAGCCAAGAAATACAAGACATCTGCCCCCTAAATTCACTGACCGCGCGGAGTGGTCGAATTATTACGTTGAGCGGCGGCATCTGCTCAAAAGCCAAATCCGAACGCTTAGAGGGGTCTTCGCGCGGCTAACATCTTACAGTGTCCTCGCCTTCCCGCCCTGCCTTTGTCGCCGCGCGCACAGCCACACTGAGGGAGTCGTGGCTAATTCCCTCCCAGACTAAGGGACGCCGCTGCTTGCCGCTGACTGGCAGGAAGAACTGCTCTAAGCCCAGGCAAATATTCCCGAGGCGAATGACCCATCAACGAACAGCACCGACGCTGGCTTCGCAAATCCTCATAAACTACGCCGCGCGCTATTTCGACACTAAGAGACGACATCCTTTCGCTTCCCGTCAGCTCGTCCACCTTGATGACGAACGACTGAGCCACTTCCCAATATTGGCAAGCCATAATAGCGGCATGCGCGGTGTCCGAGAGGGAACTCCGCGCCGGGGCTGTTTTCACTGCTGTGCACTTATCCGCCGCTCACTGAGAGTGCCCGGTCGGGCTGACCGCATACCAACGCAACAAACGTACTCAGGCTAAGCACCCCCGTCTTTTACCACACCCAAAGAAAGAAACACAAAGCATGCACTCGGCGGCCCCCAACTTCGCGTCCCTGCGGTTGCATGAAAGGAACGCAGTGTGACAGCTACAAGCGGAGGCAACACCAATACATGAGCCACCGGACACTTTCATTAATTGAATGAGGAGCCCGAACTTAGCAGTAAGGTAACAAGAATGTTTCATAAAAGTGTTCGCATCCCATTTGTACAAAATCTATGTTCGACTCTTTTGCACTGCGTGTGTAGCTACAACAAAACACTCTTCAAATCTAGTTAGGAAGGGTGTTCTTTCTAGAATAAATTCCTCTAATGTTGTATTAAGAGGCCTTGATTGAAGTTTTTGGGCTCAACAACCTTTGAAAATGTCTTCGTAAACAACGTATTTTGTCGGGATTAAAAAGGACGTTTGCAGAGTAAATGTGTGCAACCTAAGTGCGCTGAAACTTTCAGTTGTTTCTGAAGCCACAAAATGAAGGAACTATTTAGAATTGGAGGATGACATTTTGGTAATTTTTAACAAAAGAAGGGCATCTGTTCTTCCTAATGTCTGGCGTTATTAAGTTACTTGTGTAAAATCTTGGGGTCTTTTTAAGCATTAGTTAAATTTTAAACAAAAGGGCACTAATACGCAGCCGCTGGTTAGCAGAAATACGTTGAGACACACTGTATTGTTAAGGTTATGTTGGTGAGCAATAGCAAAGGAATGTCTTCTTTGTAATTCGTAGCGCTCGAAGGTATGCTCAACAAAAAAAACTTAGCTCAAATCCTCCGAAAGGAACGATTGCAACTCATGGTCCACAGTCTACTTCAGATGGAGGAAAATGTTTTCTTCACACCATAACACATGAGATGGTTGGTTGAGTTTTGCTGCTCCGGGGTGCGGCACATTGGTGCCAATCCCTCCGCCATCTGACAACGGTAGGGGTAGCAATTTGTAAACGTGAACAAGTTTTGGTGTTTGAGTGTAAATTTTATCGGCCGTGCTTGCCTAAGAATATTTCCTAGACTGAACCGGAACGTTGGGATTGATTTCCCCTATCATGAAACCAATCAAATTCTGTTCAATACGATATTTTTTATACAATAACACTGTATAATGTTATCAAGGTGCATTGCTGCAGTGAAGGGAAGAACATTCGACAAAGTGCAAGAATCAACTACGACAGCGGAAAAAGTCGCTCATGCTTTCAAAGTTCTACTTGACGCATTTCGTTTTACTCCATAGTGCTAAAGCAGGGAAGGACTGAAGAAGTCAAGAATAAGAAAAATATAATTATCCTTTCTTCGTTCGGAAACAGGTTAGGATCAATACCTTCTTCTCAAACTGGTGCGGATTAGGTTTGTAGCCTGCGAAAGTGTATTTCGCTTTTGTCGGATTCGTAATGGCTGCGAGGATGTTGCTAACTGCGCGAAAACCCACAAAGTATATTTTTTCTGTTCAAGTTCTTGGTAATGTTTTTAAAACGAGAAAGCAAACAGTTGTTTTCCAAGACACAATAACCGAGTGTAAGACATTCGACGCTGTAATTATGCGCCCCGTACCATCTCCTATGGCTGGGCAAAGCTCTATTAAGGGAATGAGGTAGAGCTATGGGCCTTGCGTGCCCTGATGAGCTTCCGTGCCTAAAACACAGAGTACTGTTTTATTTCATGTAAATCTCACCTGCGAGTGAACCTGCTTTGCATTTTTAAGATCATACACACTCGCTCATATTCACGCTAATTTTCACACATCCGTACAAATGCGGCCAAATTTTGTAATTTGCAATTCAAGGACAATTAGGCGGACATAACAGCGACAATTCGCATTCGCAATTTGCATGGTTGTACACCTACGCCACAAATTGTTGTAATGCATGCCAGAAAGTTCAACTTTAGCGTTAAGGCTACATTAACAGAGCAACCACATACACGGAAAAGCTTTTGGAAACTGCACAAAATCCGTTTTTTTAATATACACGTAGCCTGAATACAAGGTGCTGTTGGATAAAACTTGATTATTAAGCTAGAAA
This sequence comes from Haemaphysalis longicornis, assembly GCA_013339765.2. Classification (NCBI taxonomy): domain Eukaryota; kingdom Metazoa; phylum Arthropoda; class Arachnida; order Ixodida; family Ixodidae; genus Haemaphysalis; species Haemaphysalis longicornis. The sequence continues at coordinate 24,006 of JABSTR010000694.1, read as the reverse complement.
GAAGCACATAATACTACCCCAATATCGTAAGGAGTATAGTAAACACAAGCTTTCTTGAGTCAAACGTATTTTAGCCTCTAGCATGATATTGGCTGGTGAGTACGGTAAGTTACGGGGCATGCTTGAAACATATTGTAAAGACGTGTTTAGGCCAGAGGTGATTTACTTGTACTCTTTTTAATAAAAAAAACAACTTCTGGGTGTTATCATTGCGTTGAGACGCTGTGCCAGTTACTGGAATGTACCTGAAGGACTGACCTGCAAACTTCTGTGGTTTGCGACTTTTTCGATGCTTAGCTCATGAACCTCCTTCACAAAACAAAGAAAATGTATGCCCGAATAAGCTGGTACTGATTCGAGTGCATTGCCACTGCATCGTCGACTACCGTAAACAACAAAAATCTGGGCATGTTTTGTTACTTTAAATTGTTTTGCTTTTTTGCTTTTTATATACCAAGGTTAGAAATTAGTTGCCCTAGCACTTATTACTTAAACTGGGCTACTCCTTGCAATTAATTTATTCGCTTGCGTTTTGACTTTGGCTGAAAAAAATGAATGTGACAATGTTGTGTTTGTGATGGCAACTGTAGAGGGTCATGCTCAAAGAATTATTTGAGTAGGTTATTCTTAAGTGGTCCACGTAGCAACAGAAAAATCCATAAATGAGGGGTGTTTATAGATTCATTGCTGCCACGATTGTGGGGACCTGAGGCTGTCATCAATAACTGCTATATTCGGGCTTACGATACTCTATTCTACTTCTTAATCCGAAAAGAATGGTTACATCTCAACATTCATGAAAGGCTCTAGCAGGATAAACCTTCACGTCAAAATTCTCAAACGTTCTGGAAAAGTTTGAAAAGTAATTGAAAAAAGCTTTATTTTGAGAAGTACACAACAACATCTTACAAGCATCGTCACAAAGTACACAAAATGGTCGTGTGGGAAGACATTTCGCCTATAGGTTATGTACAAACTTTGCTGAACTGTGTGAAATGAAAACCTCCATTTCGCCAGTTATTGCTGCATTACTGTTCCCAAGTTTTTTGGCACTTGTATCTGCTTAGAATGGTTTTTGGGAAATTATAGCTGCCACGCCGCCCTGGCGGTTAGCACAACGTGATCCTGCTGGATAGTGAAGCATTCGGTGTGAAGAATCGATCCGCGCAAAGTAAATTTATTTTTGTATAGCCGTCTTTATTTTGGCCGCCCACCCAAGAACCTCTTTATTTAAAAGGGTAAATAAAGTACTCGCTTCCTGTAACGAGCAAGAAAGAAACTCCTGAAAGTTACAAGGAGTCGAATAAAGTGAGCCGGTATTCTCCCTAACCTCTAACCGTCAACTTGGAGTGTGCCTATTGTGCATTTTGCGCTGTTGCAAAGGAGCAGAATTCCCTTTATGTTGCCTTTGTGAATCCGTGCCATTGCCTCAGGAACCTGCAATCACGTAATGTATTTCCGGTCACACTGACCTTAATCCCAACAAAAAGTTTACAGGTACACGGAAACATCATGCATGAGTGATTTCAGCGAGTTACAACGGCTTGTTTAGTTTCTTTTTTGCGATGTCTGGAGGCAAGTTCGACCGATACTTGCTTTTGGTGCAATTACCGTAAGAGATCAAGGCTTTCAATCAGAACACATTTCGATCGATACCTGCAAGTGGGGTAGGGGATAAAGTTTCGCAGGGATAAAGTGATTGCAAATCTGTTCTTTGGACACCCGACACAAATAGTTGTTGGTGATTCAGGTCGCAGTCAGCCAGTGGTCGCAAAAAACAACGTGAGTTATCATTACTACTTTCTCCCAGTTTGGAAGAATAGCGGAGTTAATTGCAAGTCTAACATAAAACAACTTGTTTCTGTCTTCTTTGAACGAATGGTAGTAGTTCGTACACACAAGGCGGTGCTGGCCTCGCATTATATCCTATAATTTGTTCTGCCACATGCACTAGATACATCGCTCCTTTATCTGCGTCCGCCAATTGAACAAGGTCCGACACCCGTCCATGTAGAAGCGAATTTTTCTCTAAAAAGGCAATGTGATTCAGGAGAGCTTGTTGAGATTTTAAGCTTAGTATCACCATAAACATGGCCATCTGCTTGCAGAATGCTACTGTTGGCACATTAACTTGCATTGCACTTTCCTTATGCTACAAGAGGAGCACACAGCGGTTGCACTACGTCATCCTCTTCCACCAAAATGACGTTTTCAGTCAAGACATTTCAAATATTCCACGGTTCATATTCGTTCCTTTGGAGGCAGAATTTGGATGATGCTGACGATTGCGCTATGACGGTCGGTTTTTTTCCTTTCGAATTATTTTACCTTGTAAACATTACCTTTTCTGATGCTACGCACTAGATGGCATACTAAGTAAGTTATTAGAATGAATAAATCAATGAAAGAAAAAATATTGAATAAAATAAAATATAAATAAAAAATAAATAAAAATAAATGCAAAAATAAGGACAAATATAAAAAAATAAGTAACAGAAAAATAAAAAAAATAAATATTTACATAACCACAAATACATAAATAATATACAAAGCACTCGTATTTAGGTACGTTAAACGGTTCTGTCTGTGAAATTTCACAGTATGTGCAAATCATAGTGAATTCGGTGTCATGCGGTCAACAGCCTTGTTTCTCTTGACACCAACATGACCCGGGAGCCGCCTAAATAACCTATTCAATCCATTGCTCCGGAGTCCTTGAAGCCAGCCGTAAAAAGAGCTGATGAAAGACTTCCCTTTTGTAAAATCTTATCCAGCGCACGCTGAGTACTAACTGGGAATCTCTGAAAAGCCTCTTAAGGATCACAGTTTTACCTAAGCTTGTGCAAAATATTTGTGAAGGGGATACAAGGGTTTGTAAAGAGGAAGCAGCTGAGTATGATCGAGTAGGTTGGAGCAGCAGTGCAGCTTCAGCTACGCATGCCGCTACGTTAGAAAATTATTTCCTAAGAAATTGTGCATGTCTAAAAAAACTCCACATTTTGTAGGTAACATTTCTTGAAATGCTTAAAAAAATGCCGCCTGACAGCTTTTGATAGGTTATTTCGATGACTATCAAAGAGATTCCCAGATTTTAGTGCAAGTTTTTATAAAGCAGTGGCAAAACTGGCGTGGACATTCACACTGCCTGCTGCTATCACAATATTATTACAGTGTTTCGTGGCTTGTGCGCGTGCTATGCAGCCCGTAGTGCTAAGCTCCCAAAATACTGCTCTTTGAGCCCCTCAGGCTCCTGAAAACGGTAACGCAATAAATGAAGGTTTCGCATTTTAGACCCAGCAAGCGGAGTGTAACCGGTTCTTCTGTAGTTCCTTCTAGTTCGGTACTTCTTGCCGCACTCGCGATTGCGTTCTTGGTGCCTTTTCTTGTAGCGGACTAACGCGTTTATTCTCGAAGTCATGCGGAAAAGCAGGGTAGCCGATCCCGAGCTAGGTTGGAGAACAACTCATCATGTTTTTTTATGACAGATGGCACAAATGCGTTGTAGGATGATTGATATTTGTTCTCAGACATTGGTCGATGCGTGCACCGACATTGCGCGAACACCGACACTTGAAAAATAAATTAGTAGTGTGATTGACAACAGCGCGCGGAAAAACTCTTGTTTTGCAAACTTCACGCCTACACACCTCAGGAAAAGATTGCCCTGTGATCGTGGAAGACCATTATGCAAAACAGGTAAGTTTTCATGATTGCGCTGTATACCCACAACGAAAATACTGACACTTCTTGGTGACCCTGACGCGCACGAAGATCAGGCTGACGAAGAGCCACGTGAAGTGTCTACTATGGTGCAAACACGCATGTTTCTACACCTGCTTCAAAATAAAATTGAAGGCATAGCGCGGTGACCGCAACCTCACGTAATGCTGTGTCAAATTGCAGTAGGGGTTTCGCGCACACAAAATTTCACTGGCTTTTGCACCTGAATAATGTTTGCTTCACTAAATACATTGTGTTTTGATTCCCCAAAGTCGTGGCAGAATAAGCTCAACTGCTTAATTTTTCTCGAATGGCTGCTTATATAAAATACCATTTTAAACGAAAGCTTTCCACGTCCCGCTGACTTCGTTGTAACTAGGGATTACTGTACTTTATTTAGAGAAAAACCAAATAATGGACAAACGCTCGTTGTTTTTATATATTTCGAAAGCAAACGGGGATTGCCATTGTATACCTCTAAGCGAATGTAGCTGGTTCCAAAAGGAAATGCTCACGCTAAACGTAAAGATATATGTGGAGAAATCCACGAAGTGTCAAAAAATGTTTACGTGAAAATGAAGTTCAGCTGAAGTGTCGCCCTACGCCCTCAAGTGGTAATTATGCAGCCGTATGTGGTGTTTTTCTCTAAAGAAAAAGTCGCCGCTGCTCTGACCGTAACGGTGTTGGAAGATTGGTGAAAAGTCTCGATACAGTAAATTGTTATAAATATTTCAAAACATTTAGAGGATTTATGATATTGTCCCGAAGCCAAAGACAACGCAAATGTCTTCAAGGAAAACAAGTTTATGGAGCGAACTTGTGCTCCCTAACAACTCAAAAGAATACACAGTCGGTGAAGAAGCAGTCGACAAAGTGATGCGCGCACTTGGGCGTCGGGGAGACCAATGCCATGGATCTACTTTGCGGGAAACTATATCTTCCGGCGCAGTTGTTTATCGAACCGTAGAATTACATCGAGAAAACTGTAGATCAAAGAAGACTGTTCTAGGCTTGTGGCATTAGGGAGAAACATTCTCCAAATCAAATCAGATAATCCGTGGAGCTTAAGAAAGAATGAAACATGCGCTTCACTCGGGGAACAGATAACACAGCCTGGGCGCAGCCGAGCGATAAAAGCAATAACATAAAGGCATGGTTCGCGGCAGTACCCCCTATAAGAATGCATCGACCAGATGCTAAAATAAAACGACAGTCCGAACAAACAAAAATAAAGTATCTCATCTGGCGTAGTAAGACTTTAGGCGAAACACGTGGACGACTTCGGACCGCGTGCGTCGTTGTGATATTCCGAATCATCACCGGGGATCACCTGGTAGGTACGTTGGCCAATACGTTGTAGCCTACGGTAGGGTCCGAAATACCGTCAGAAGCTTCTCACTGCGTCTATATTGTCTGGTCGTAGTCCAGACCAACACGCGATCCCCTGGGCAGTACTCGGCGTCTCGGCGTAGGAGGTTGTAGCGTCCGGCATCCACCAGCTGCTTGTCCGTTGTACCAACTCGAGCGAGCTGGCGGGCCTCCTCCGCACGCTGAAGGTATCGTTGGACGTCGACATTGAGGCCGTCGTCTTCTGCGTGCGGAAGCATGGCGTCCAGCATCGTAGTCGGCGGTCTTCCGTAGAGAAGCTCTAACGATGTACCAAAAACACAGTTCAAAGAAAAAACTCTAAGGCGTTGTTCGTGCCAATATATACACCGACCGTTTGATTGAGAAGCGCAGCATCTAGTGATATACCAAAGTACCAGCCAAAGCAATTCATCATCACGAGATACCTGACCTCCTTATTTAGGGCTTCTGTCTCGTTTTTGCAGCCAAAAACACGTGTATATTGTTATATTTCCCTGTATGAACATTCATAGAGATGGCTGGACGATGAAAGGCAGTTGTAATGATCTCTAAAAGTGTTTTATCTGAAATATCGACAAAGAGGTATATGTGGCACTTGATACACCTCTTGGCAATCACAAGGTAGATGTGTAAAACATGTGAGGCAATACGCAATACCATTTCTACAGAGCATTTGGCAGAGAAGGATAGACATTTCAGTAAGCAAAAAAATATCCTGATAAATGCTTATGTACGCCTAGTCAATACTTTTTCTGTAGGGGCAAAACATTGTGAGGTTTGGTGGGCAGCCCCTCATACAGAATTCATGCGTGGAGCATCGCGTATCACTTTTGTAGCTTTGTTTGGGCTAGGGTAGGGCTGGCCCTAGAAGGTCTGCGTGCCTACTGACTGGTAATGCATTAGTCCACCTGCACCCAAAATTTTTTTTGAACGCGGCACAATCTTCGTACCCTAATGCAGAAGAACAGACCACTCGTGATGCATGACATACACATATGGTACTCAAAGCACCTGCTCGTGATATCCGCTGCAGACCTAAAAGTAAGGGTGAACTGTAGTACATATAAACGTTAAAAAAGGAGGTTACACATTCATTATTTGCACACACACTACATAAATTCGTGCCAGTCATTCCCAAAAGGAGTTTAGCTTTGCACTAATAATTAGCTGTATGTTTAACAACGATCTCGTAAGTGCTTATCTCTGTGAGTACGCGCTCAAGAATGCTCGATGAGGATGAGATGCGTTCATCAATTCGGATTCCCGGGTGTGAATGCATACCCGTGCGAATATATTCATGCACAAATGCTCCACCAGGGCGACATATTGTGATTTCGGGCGGCAGTGATTTATTGCTTTAAAATGGTCTCTCATTTCCAGCATCCAGTTTTCATTTGTTCCTTGATTCGAAGTGAAACAAAATATATAAATGAGAGGGCGATTACTTGCACTTCCACAATTTCTCATTCATCAGTGCTAGTGGTCTAGGCAACCAATTCGCCATGCAGAGCGTAGTAAAAACCATAAAGGGTACGGCTGACGTTCTCTAAGTGGAAAACTACGCCCTTTTGTGGAAGTTTATGGCGGCTGACAGTTATTATGTCAGCGCTCTATTGATGGTGTTATGTAAGTCAGTTTACTTGCAAATGGAGGAGTCATTTACATGCATCAGTGGATGGGAATTGAATCTTTTGCGGGCTTAAAGCTTGTGCAGTCGCGTATATGAATGTATTTGCCCCTGAGGACGTATTGGTGCCATCACCGTTAATTACCGCGGTTAAAGTAAAACTGGCTGCCCAGTCTATGATGAGAAAACCCATGGCTCTCTTCTGGGATGGGCATTAAAACGATAATTTAGTCTGTCGAAGTGCCCGACTCTCGTATTTTCTTGTTGTCAGTCTTGCTGCTTAGGCCAGACAACGACTGTATACAAAGAAAGCTACAAATATTTTCGTACTTAGAGTTAGTCACACAAAGGCTAGCGGATTGCGCTTCACTGAACAAGTCTAGCTGAAACAGCGCAGTCAATTCGAAACTTTTTTGAAGCACTCTATTAGGCTATACGCGCAATGGTATCATGTATTAGTAGGTTCTATAAGAAAACACATTGGTTGTGCAAGTTCTTAACTAGCACAGTTACACCTTTTTTGGCGTTAGAGGGAATGTTGCAGCGATGAGCACACAATTGTGGGAACTGCACTGGCAGCTGTTGCAACAGGCTGTTTAGTGATAGCGGTTATAAAACATCGGTCGTCGATACTGCTCACTTCAAACTCGCCCCTTTATGTTATGCCACTTCAATCGCAAGTTTGACAAGAAATCCAAGGTGTCGAAAAGCAAACAAATTCCAAAAGCAAAGCAATAAAAGAATTTGCAAGAATTTCTTCCACGCGCCTTTTTTATTCATACCTTTCTTGCGCAAATGCGTTGGAACAAATTTTATTCTTTATTCAAATTGGGAGGCATCCTCTTTTCTAAGCCGCAAATAAACGCCTTTTTTGCGAATTCCTGATATTTATTGCCAAACTCCCATAACATTTACGGGTACGTCATGTCCTCCTAGCACATAAATTCTCATCGTTTGGTCAGTGTAACTGCCCCGATGTTGCTACTATCTACTTCACGAGCTGCATAAAACTTGCAAGCTATGACAGTTTTTCTACTCCTTGGACACCGTAATCAGTGCGAAAAAAATTGGCAAAAAACTGCGGATGTACACCTTTCCACCCGGTATAAATGTTTCTCATAGAGACGAAAAGCCAAAATGCCCGCGCGTTGGAGATTTCTGCGCACGTTAAGGATAACCAGGCGGTCAAATTTAAACCAGACGTCTACACTGCGGAGCACCTTATTGCCTGTGTAGCGTCGGCGCGTAAAAAGACAGAATAAATCAATCAATTATCGGTTTTACAAGAAAACCTTCTGCTGAATATTACGTCAAGGCTAAAATGGTGTGTGTTCAATCGTTCAAAGAACCATGCTGGCCCATGCATCGTCCTCGTAGCAGTAAATCCGTGGTATGCTTCCTGCGGTGAAGGAAGGTAACTGATGCACATACTGTTACCATGCAGTGCTGAGACCACGCACGTTCAAGAATGTATTACTTTTTTCCTGATACCAATTGGAAACAATAAGATGAACGACCTCATTTGACACTTCCTTTAACAAAACACTTTCTTCCCTCAGCGCAGACACCGTGATATGCTGTGAACGCATTCCAATTGCAACCTTGAAAACACACTCTTTTTGTTGTCCGGGTCTTAATGCCGCTTGTTGTATTTCCATTATGGATACTTCACTACGTCAACTGTTATCAACAATTTTCTCAACAACGGTACATGAGTTCTGTGAGCATAATAAATACAGAAAGAGCAGTTATATCAGAAGCGAAGAAGGTTTCGATAAATGTTGCCTATAACTGAAAACGGAAAGCCTGATATGTGCGAGCCTAAAGTTAGAATAAAACATTGAATTTGTTCTTGAGCAATGTTGATGCAAAGGGAACCGGAAAAGCTGTAGAACAGCTGGGCTTGCACAAGTTACCCGGTGGACATCCTGCTAGCGGGAATAGCTACCATTGACAACAATCAACACTAAAACAAACCCATGGGTTTATACAGCTCATAAATAGAACCCTTACCAGTACTGAAATACGAAGTAATCAGCCTTTGGAAAACAAAACCCCGAAAGACAGCAACGACCGAGAGGGCAAATACTTATCTTTGTAACAATAATGAATTTGGTATAGGAAAACTGCGTATATAGTTCAAAAGAAGAGTAGATATTTTATGAAAATAATAAATAAAGAAAGGAATCCATATACCAGCATTAGTTCTCCAAGATATTATTGGCATTTTTATTCTTTCCAGGTTACATGTTTCAGTTGGCTCTAACGTAGCTCAGTGGAGCTCATTGATCATTAACAAGTGTTTTCCTACTATTGGTTTCAAATAAGTGTCCGGTCATAAGGCTTCACCGTAATCCTTCTCACTGTTATGCTTGTATGTACAAAAACAAACATTTACTAATTCTTTAACTCACTCAACTTACAATGGAAGAATTCACAACAGGGCAAGTTGGCATTTATAATAGTACAAGATGACGCACTAACAGAACAGCACCAGAGCGAAAACAGCGCTCAACACGACTTCTATACGCGCAGAGTACAACACTCAACAAGGAATATATAACTACGGAAGAATGCAGAAAAAACAACTGTTCAAGACCTACTGACAGTACCAACTACTGGTAAAAGTAAATAATGTACACACACGAATTCTTCTGCATTAAAAATCGCAAACAAATTTATGAGCATTTTGTAAGAAAAATATAAAAAGAATGGCAAAGAATGATAAACAGTGGTTTAACACAATTGTTTTTACTAATATTTTCTTTTTACATAGCTCTAAAGTATGATAGTTCAAATTCTTGAACAGGTGCAAATTCGCTGAAGAGTAAGGTCTTCTTTTCTGTAGATCAACAACCACAAATTATTTTTAAAAAGTAGAACACATGAAAAAGGAAAGTGGACGCAGAGATTATAGATGGAAAAGCAAAATTAGTACGAGCCGCTATGATATTCTCAAACACACCGCTGCAGCCTTCAGCAGGCGGCAATTGATTCATTAATTGATTGATTGTTGGTTTTAGCGCGCCGACGCAGCGCTGGCGATGAGGCGCGCCGTAGTGGAGGGCTCCGGAATATTTTGACCACCTGGGGATCTTCAACGTGCGCCTAAATCTCGTACAAACGGGAGTTTTTGCTTTCGCCTTCGCCTCCATCTAGACAAGGACGAGAATTACACACAAAGCGCACTGCAATGTTCCGAGGGGCTCTGAATCGAACCCGCGACCTCCTGCTCAGCAGCGCAATGCCACAGTCACTGAGCCACCGCGGCGGCGGGTTAGCGGGCCGCAATTGTGCGAGGTTTAGGACGCTAAAATGAACCCCGCAAAACTGCCATATCCGATCCGCATAAACAGAATTGCTTTACAAACAACTTTACATAAAGAGTGGTGGTAGAGGTGTTGTTTTTTTTACCTAGTGTAATATCAACTGCCCTTTGTGAGCAACGCCTGCATGCTGTGCAATATATGTGATGTTTCGAATTACGGACAGTGACCTTGAATAAATTGATGTGCCAACAAAATGTGCAAACATTTTTCGGCGGGAAAAATTATTGCCATCTAGACAATAAAGATGAGCTTCGTATCTTTCTCTCTCTCTCTCGCTCTGTCTCTCCGGGAGTTCAAATTTTTTTTTGCAAACTTCGTAGGATCAACTTACGACGATTGGAGAGACCATTTGTTTTTTAATCTAAGCCCCGATATTAGTCATAATTTACGCAATTTCTAGTTTCAGTTAGTTTGGCACCGCTGAGATTGCACATTTCCTAACTCCTGAGTGCCTCACTAATACAAATGAAGAACGCGTGGCCCTTAGTAATGCCAACTTTTATATTCACCACTAAGAAATACGTATTCTACGTTGCGGATGTTATCATTCATTAGGCATGCACGAAGTCTCTACAATAAACCTTCCACACGTCTGTTTTTTCGACCATTCAAGGGGTCTTCAGCTCTCGGGCGCAGAACAATGCTCTGTTTTGTTTGCCTTATTTTCGGGACTACTGGGTAATCTCACCCCATATTTAGCGCTTCTGCAAACCTGCGGGCAGATTATTCTCCACAGTCAAGTAGCCAACGCGAAATACCACATGACTGCATAATTTATGGTTCGTAGAATCGTGCACAAAAGTTGCCTTTGAAGAGGCGATGTCCATAACTTTTGCCTCTGCTCGACGACTGAAACAGAATTATTCTCTCTCTCTCTCTCTCTCTCTCTCTCTCTCACGGGAGTTCTCAGTTTTCTTTTGGAAACTTCGTAGGATCACCTTACGACGATGGGAGGGCACCATCTGTTTTGTTGTCTAGGCAAATATAGTACTCATAATTTGCCGAGTTTCTGGTTTCAGTTAGTTTGGCAGTGCTGAGATTGCTCATTTGCTATCTCCTGAGTGGCTTATTGATCTTAATAATAAACTCATGACCCTTAGCTATTTCAAGCTTTAAATTCACCACTTCGAATTGGTATATTACATTCCAGATGTTATATTTTTTTAGGGATGCACAAAGTCTCTACCATAAACGCTCTTGACGTCAGTTTAGGTGACTATTCAAGTAATATTTACCTCACGGGCAGTGAACAATGTTGTGTTTTGCTTGTCTTATTTTTGAGACTGGGGAATATATTCAACACATATTTAGCGTGTCGCGAAATCCGCGGGTAGATTAATGTCCATATTCACCTAGTGAACGTGAAATATCAGCTGACTGCATAATTCATGTTCGTGGAAACTCCGGGCAAGGGATGCCTTTCACTTAGCGAGGCCCATAATTGTGCCTCTGCTCGACGAATGAAACCGTTATTCTCTCTCTCTCTCGTCTCTCTCTCTCGCTCTCTCTCTCTCTCTCTCTCTCTCTCTCTCTCTCTCTCTCTCTCTCTCTTCTCTCTCTCTCTCTCTCATCTCTCTCCTCTCTATCTCTCTCTCTCTCTCTCTCTCGCTCTCTCTCTCGCTCTTTCTCTCTCGCTCGTCTGCGCCCCCTCTCCTCTCTCTCTCCTTGTGTCTCGTGTTTCAGCGATTTTGCACCAAGGTTGAGGAGCAGCTGTAGGAAACGTGCTACAGTGCTTGAGTTAACACATAACGACTTGAAAGTGCCTTCAAACAATTTCTGAACAAGTTTTTATTGATGTTAAACATGGCTGGGTGCGTCAGAGCAATAATTGACATGTGAGATTAGGAGTCTTTCCAGTTATATCGACGACAGAGTGTTTGAAAATGCCTCTTGGCAACTCCGGATTAGGAAACCACAGCCAGCATTCCATGACGCTTACCGAGACTGCCGGCACAGTTGCATGAGAGAAAAACGCAGAAGCTCAGTATATTTCTTCTTTTCAATTTATAACTGATTTTCAAAACGTTTATTCTTTCCAGGTTACATGTTTCAGTTGGCTCTAACGTAGCTCTGTGGAGCTCATTGATCATTAACAAGTGTTTTCCTACTATGGGTTTCAAATAAGTAGCCGGTCATAAGGCTTCACCGTAATCCTTCTCACTGTTATGCTTGTATGTACAAAAACAAAGCATTTACTAATTCTTTAACTCACTCAACTTACAATGGAAAAATTCACAACAGGGCAAGTTGGCATTTATAATAGTACAAGATGACGCACTAACAGAACAGCACCAGAGCGAAAACAGCGCTCAACACGACTTGTATACGCGGAGAGTACAACACTCAACAGAGAATATATAACTGCGGAAGAATGCAGAAAAAACAACTGTTCAAGACCTACTGAAAGTACCAACTACTGGTAAAAGTAAATAATGTACACACACGAATTCTTCTGCATTAAAAATCGCAAACAAATTTATGAGCATTTTGTAAGAAAAATATAAAAAAGAATGGCAAAGAATGATAAACAGTGGTTTAACACAATTGTTTTTACTAATATTTTCTTTTTACATAGCCCTAAAGTATGATAGTTCAAATTCTTGAACAGGTGCAAATTCGCTGAAGAGTAAGGTCTTCTTTTCTGTAGATCAACAACTACAAATTAATTTTTAAAAAGTAAAACACATGAAAAAGGAAAGTGGACGCAGAGATTATAGATGGAAAAGCAAACTTAGTACGAGCCGCGATGATATTCTCAAACACACCGCTGCAGCGCACAGCAGGCGGCAATTGATTGATGGATTGATTGTTGGTTTTAGCGCCCCGACGGAGCGCTGGCGCTGAGGCGCGCCGTAGTGGAGGGCTCCGGAATAATTTTGACCACCTGGGGATCTTAACGTGCGCCGAAATCTCGTACAAACGGGAGTTTTTGCTTTTCGCCTCTATCAGAAAAGCGACCGCTTGGCCGGGAATAGAACCCGCGACCTCGTGCTCAGCAGCGCAAAGCCACAATCACTGAGCCACCGCGGCGGCGGGTTAGCGGGCCGCAATTGTGCGAGGTTTAGGACGCTAAAAGGAACCCCGCAAAACTGCCATATCCGATCCGCATAAACAGAATTGCTTTACAAACAACTTTACATAAAGAGTGGTGGTAGAGGTGTTGTTTTTTTACCTAGTGTGAAATCAACTGCCCTTTGTGAGCTACTCCTGCATACTGTGCAATATATGTGATGTTTCGAATTACGGACAGTGACCTTGAATAAATTGATGTGCCAACAAAATGTGCAAACATTTTTCGGCGGAAAAAATTATTGCCATCAACAAAATAAAGATCAGCTTCGTATCTTTCTCTCTCTCTCTCTCTCTCTCTCTCTCTCTCTCGCTCTGTCTCTCCAGCAGTTAAATTGTTTTTTTTTGCAAACATCGCAGTTTCCACTTACGACGATTGCAGAGACCATTTGTTTTTTAATCTAAGCCCCGATATTACTCATAATTTACGCAATTTCCAGTTTCAGTTAGTTTGGCACCGCTGAGATTGCACATTTCCTAACTCCTGAGTGCCTCACTAATACAAATGAAGAACGCGTGGCCCTTAGTAATGCCAACTTTTATATTCACCACTAAGAAATACGTATTCTACGTAGCGGATGTTATCATTCATTAGGCATGCACGAAGTCTCTACAATAAACATTCCACACGTCTGTTTTTTCGACCATTCAAGGGGTCTTCACCTCTCGGGCGCAGAACAATGCTCTGTTTTGTTTGCCTTATTTTCGGGACTACTGGGTAATCTCACCCCATATTTAGCGCTTCTGCAAACCTGCGGGCAGATTATTCTCTACAGTCAAGTAGCCAACGCGAAATACCACATGACTGCATAATTTATGGTTCGTAGAATCTTGCACAAAAGTTGCCTTTCACCTTTTGCCTCTACTCGACGACTGAAACAGATACATATAGCTCAATGGTAGAGACACCGCACGCGTTATTTGTGGGTTCGATTCCCGCTTCCGGAAAAAAAACGGCGCATTTTTTCGCGACTTGAATTTTCAATTATTTATTCCTGCATAAAAAAAAAGGCAATCATACCTCATTCGGCACTATAAAACACTGTTCAGTGGCAATAAGAACTGCAACTTTGATATGTGTCCTTATCCCTCGTCCAGTACGTCTCTGTTCTCTGCATTATGACCTCAGCAGTCTGAAATGCCTTTGGCTATCCCCGAGACCACGTCTTAATGCGGCCGCTGGGAAAAGACGTTCTAATGGTCGAGGGGCGGCGCTAGTTGACCGGGCTCTGAGCAGTCGTAAATACAAAACCCCGTGGTATACAAGGACTGAGGCTTTGGCATGTTGGTTCATGACTACCAGCGCAAATTTGACAGACACGAGAAGAAGGAGACGACACGCACAGCGCTGACTTACAACAGTTTAACCGCTCGGGCACATATATGCCACCACGGTTAAAAATACGTAGTCTTGCTTTTCCTTGTTAGTTTTAATATATATTGCACGAGCGGTTAAAATAAAGAATAAAAAGTCAGAATTTGCGCTGCGTGGTATAGTCGCGGAGGGGAAGTCGCCGCGGAACTCCAATAGAGCACCGCACGCGTTTTCGGAGGTGTGGGTTCTTCCCGCTTCCGGAAAAAAATGCGCTGTTTTTTCTCGACTTGAATTTTCAATAATTTTATTCCTGCATAAAAAAAAGACCTTTCGGCACTATAAAACACTGTTCTGACTGCAGAAGATACGTACGGAACTGACGTATTCTACAATATATATATATATACTCTCTCTCTCTCTCTCTATCTCTCTCTCTCTCTCTCTCTCTCTCTCACCGGGAGTTCTCAGTTTTCTTTTGGAAACTTCGTAGGATCACCTTACGACGATGGGAGGGCACCATCTGTTTTGTTGTCTAGGCGAATATAGTACTCATTATTTGCCGAGTTTCTGGTTTCAGTTAGTTTGGCAGGGCTGAGATTGCTCATTCGCTATCTCCTGAGGAGCTTTTTGATCTTAATAATCAACTCATGACCCTTAGCTATTTCAAGCTTTAAAGTCGCTACTTCGAATTGGTATGTTACATTCCGGATGTTATCTTTTTTTAGGGATGTACAAAGTCTGTAGCATAAACGCTGTTGACGTCAAGTTAGGTGACCATTCAAGTAATATTTACCTCTCGGGCGGTGAACAATGTTGTGTTTTGCTTGTGCCTTGTTTTTGAGACTGAGGAATATTTTCAGCACATATTTAGCGTGTCGCGAAATCCGCGGGGGGATTAATGTCCACATTCACCTAGTGAACGTGAGATATCAGCTGACTGCATATTTAATGGTTCGGGGAAACTCCGGGCAAGGGATGCCTTTCACTTACGAGGCCCATGATTGTGCCTCTGCTCGACGAATGAAACCGTTCTTCTCTCTCTCTCTCTCTCTCTCTCTCTCTCTCTCTCTCTCTCTCTCTCTCTCTCTCTCTCTCTCTCTCTCTCTCTCTCTCTCTCTCTAACTCTCGCTCTCTCTCTCTCTCGCTCTGTCTCTCTCGTGCGCCCCCTCTCCCTCTCTCTCTCCGTGTGTCTCGTGTTTCAGCGATTTTGCACCAAGGTTGAGGAGCAGCTGTAGGAAACGTGCTACAGTGCTTGAGTTAACACATAACGACTTGAAAGTGCCTTCAAACAATTTCTGAACAGTTTTTATTGATGTTAAACATAGCTGGGTGCATCAGAGCAATAACTGACATGTGAGATTAGGAGTCTTTCCAGTTATATTGACGACAGAGTGTTTGAAAATGCCCTTGGCAACTCCGGATTAGGAAACCACAGCCAGCATTCCACGACGCTTACCGAGACTGCCGGCACATGTTGCAAGAGAGAAAAACGCAGAAGCTCAGTATATTTCTTCATTTCAATTTATAACTGATTTTCAAAACGTTTAATGAACAGCATACCATCCTGGCAACACGTGTAGGTGGTGGCTCCAAGTCAATCCCAAAATAACGCTTCCAATTCAAACGATGTGATGGTGGAGTCGTATTGATGGTTAATTTACCGATATTGTGTTCTCGATATCGATTTATAAAGCAGTGCTACAGAACACTTTGCACTATCTGTTGAACTATCTCGTGAAATTCGTAGTCGATGCTACACGGAATTTGCGCGTAATTTTGGTTTTAAGTTCGGGCAACGAAAACACTTATTTAATTTAAGGTTGGTGAACACGTGTTTTTTGTTCTCTCCCTAATAAAAGCAACTTCAGTTTTTTAAACGGGTGCCAAAGATTTGAAGATGCATTGTCTAAGGGTAGTACGAAAATATATTTCGGGTATTGATTGTTTCGCGAGGTGTTGAAACTATCTAATTCCAAATGTTCAATAAACGTTTTTCTAGCTCTATGGCAGTAAAGGCTACTCATTTGCCGTAATATCACGAGTAACGCGTGTTTTTTTGTTGCAGTTTTACGCCGCTAAAAGCGTTCAAGTGCAATTGAAGATTTGAAATAAATGCAAAATTGTCATGACCGAATCACTTGAATTTTGTGTGCATTCCGTTATCGTCACGTCTCCTACTGACCAAACTATAAGGTAATGTTAACTTAAAAAAAACAAATTAATAACTTTATAATCTTTCTTTGAGAATACTCAACACTACCCACGTATTATTTGCGGTTTAATTTTGTGTAGCAATCACAAGAGCACATCTGAATAGTAGCCTGACGTTAATTTTTATAGAAGCATGTCATGCGCATTCAAACCATCCAAGTTCCCGTATACTTTTCACAAGCCCGTTGCAGCCCTAATTCAACTGAAGTGAATAGATCGTTTAGATTATATATTCCTCTTTACGTGTGCTTTCTCCCAATGTCTCCTCCGTGTCCATCCCTGCGCACAGCACCATCAAACGAAATCAAGCGAAATTCGATTTGAGCCATGAGTTGCAGTTTCATTTAGGGAATAATCGAGGTGCAACTCAAGGCCCAAATCGAATGACGGTCGCTGCGTAAATCCGATGTCACTCGGGGCGCAACTTGGATATCATTTCGAGTCCCGGTACTCCGCACCCTCGCCTTCATTCACGGAGTGGAGATGCTGCCATTATTTCATTACGGTAGAAAGTAATACTGTTGTCAAACATGGGTATACTCGAGAAACAGGGTCACGTAAGACAATATCGCTCACGCCTATCGGCCTGTGTCGTGTCATAGAACCCAAAAGCGCCATACTGCTGTGCAGGTATGACAAGCCAAGTTCGCGCAGTGCCATGGTGCGCATCACCAACAGCAGCGTGCTCTGGTACTTCAAAGTTTACGTTTACTTTCGTGACTTCCATGCGTACCTCACCGTTCGCACTTGTAGAAAATGAATATATGCATTACAATTAGGCGAAAATACCTTCTCATGCAAGATTATAGGTCTGCATAACTTACATTTCTTTTTTCCGGCTTCCGCCACTCCCACAGCTGGGCGCTGTGACATGATAGGTTCTGTTGCGGAAAATGAGCTAGGGTTTCGCATGCCCATTGCCTTTTTTCGTAATTTTTAGCCCTATTTGAGCGACGTTTACTTCAAAAGTATTATTCTAAGAAGGTAATATTTGGAATGAACCAATGTTGTGTTTTGTTTGCATGGCCTCTTTAAGTTATTCCTCGTATTGGAATAACCAAGAACTAAAGTTTGAAACAACAAGAAATTGTGTATTTCACCCCTGGTAATATAACAAACTTCTGGCTGTGGTTTTTACTGATTTGCTAGAAAAGCCGCAAAATTGGTGCGAGTGAGCAGCGTGTACACTGCTGGATCTTTCAGAGCCGCTGAGCAAATTCCACCCAAAACAAATTTCCTACGGTTATTACGCTGATAAAAAAAACGAAATACGCAGGCTCCTGAAAAATGCGGCGCTTTTGGGAGATTTAGAACTGGCGTTTCCGCGTCTTCTAAATATCTTTGTTCAAAGGTAAACTTCTTTACAGTGTTAGTTATTATTCTATCTCGCTCCACTGATTTTAAGCGTACGCAATTTCAAGGTTGTGCACCCCGATTTTTTATTCTGTATAAAAAATTAGAAACCGCATACTTCGTGCCCGCAAGGCGATTTTTCGGTGTGGGATCTAAATATAGCAAAGAAATATGCTGCACCCAAAATTTCATCTCAAACAATACTTTCTATTCGCACAGTCCAGGCGCAGCATGTTGAATGGCGATTAGTGGTTTTCGGTTCTAACATATATTTCGTTTTAATTAGGCTAGAAATACCTTTCCACGTCACGTACAGTCTGGAAAGCAAAAAAAGATGAGGAAGTCTTTGAGTAAACAGGACAAGTTTACAAATATACAAGATCATCCCATAGTACAGCTAACCAAAACAACAGCAACAGTATTCTGCACAACCAGAATCCTCGCGCAAGCAAACCAACCAGACCGATCAAGCCACATAAAACCAAAAAAGAACGAGCTACTAAACAATAAACCATACAAACTAAAGAACAGAAAGAACTAAATCTCTCTATCGACTGACGTGTCTATTTGGTCCTATTCAAAGAGAGCCTGACAACGACTAGCCATTCAATGTGGCACCGAAGTATCCTGGTAGCGTTCACGGCGTAGCTGTTGCGTGGTGGCGCTTGTTCTCGTTGAGTTATGGTGCCGACAGACCACTGCTGCTGCATGTTAGTTAGGTGGAAGCTTGGGGCTTCTCCTACCGTAGCAGTCCAGCGTAGGAGGCAGCGCCTGTCCCCGAAAGAGTGGCTGATGTGGGGGCAGTCGAAAAGTGTGTAAACGCTGCGAAGGCACCCCACAGAGGCACACGCCCGTCGCTGCTGAGGCCGCCAAAACGAAGTGGCATTGCCTCGGGGATGATGTACCCGCTGCTCCATCGGTAAGCTCCCATGCAGTCTTTGGTTGCACCGTGGGTGTTGTCGGTGCCGTGAAGAAAATGGGTATAGTTTCTAGAACAGATGTTCTTCGACAACACTCTAGCAGGTTTCCAGATACTGCAATAATTTAAAAACGGCTACACGAGGCCAGCTGTTGGGAATATGTTACACGGTGACTTTATTCGGTGGTACTCAGCAACTAAAGTGGTCTATATTTACTGACCTTTTTTAACATTTGTTTGGCTTGTAGTTGTCGTCACGAGGGTTCCAAAGAACGACCGCCGTGGGTTCAACCTGCTAACCCTTTTCGTCAGCCATGAAGAGCGCTGTCCTTCCTTCCCCTTTACCACGTTTTGAGCGGGGTAGTTGATATACTGGCTCTACCCGTTCAGTGAATTGGCGTTCCGCGCTTTGAGAGGGAAGCACCTTTCCAGGCAAAATCAACGCATACTGAGCGGTGGTGGTTGTGGTTTGCGACGGGAAAATGAAAGGAAATTCACTGGGGATATTTTGAGCTCGGCAGGAGCTCACCTGCATACAACCCAGTGCAGGTTAAGGGAAGTAGAGGGGGAGTGATAGGATAGAGAGAAGAGAGAGAGAGAGAGAGAGAGAGAGAAAGGTATAAAGAGAGCTGTCAGTCCCAGAAAGCTGTCAGTCCGGGCACATCAGTCAATCACTGCACTCCGGGCTACAGCCGCTGCGTAAGGCCGGTCGTCTCCAGGAAATGAAGCAGATAAGCGAAGACTTCCCGTTGGGTTGTCGCAGGCCCCTTCGGGAACAGAAGGACCTCCATGCCGCCGATGGGAAGGCCTCGACGCTGTAGCGCTCGGTGGAGCTCTGCTCTCGGCCCCGCGTGGTGGGGGCAGAAGCAGAGTAGGTGCTCGACCGTCTCCAGTTCGGAACAGTCCGCACATGTAGGGGAGTTCTTGCGCCCGTGTCGGTGCAGACGCTCAGTCACATTGCAGCAGTTGAGCCGCATGCGGAGAAGCTGGCAGCGGGCGTCCCTGCTGATGCGTGCGGGCAACGGTCTGGGCGCCAGGCCGCTCACGACCCGAGGGTCGGGGTGCATCGTCTGCATCATACGGGCCAGGGCAGTGCGGGCCTCGTCAAACGCGGTGACGTCTTGGGATACTGGGGTGCCCTCCTGGTGGGCCTCCCTGGCGCGGGCGTCAGCGTCTTCGTTGCCGCCTAACAAGATTACGTCTCTCAAGCGGCTGAATTCCTGCCAGAAGGTTCCTCTCGAAGAAGCTGGTCATTTGAAAGAGTTTGAGAAGCGTACACGTTAGTACGCCCAGTCTCTTCGCCCCTGGTATGCAGTCGAGATGTCTGAGGCACGCGCTACCATAAATAACTGCAGTGTATTTTCCAACATAAACGAAACCTTCCCAAAATACTCAAGAACAACACTGCATCCTCGGATACCGTCCACTGTTCTTCCGTGGCGGTATCCGAGGATGCAGTTCCGCATACAGGCTCTGATGTTCCTCTAACATAAGCGATTTTTTTATTCCAATTGTCAAGATAATATCAGAAAGAGGACGAAGCTCTTGGTGGCGCGGGGACTGGCACAGGCTGTCTGATGACTGTCGTGTACATAACGTAAGTAGATCGCATCTGCCATTTTTATCGCGTCACCATGTAACATGTTTGGTGGAGGGGAATGAGTTCAGGCCCCCAGATTCGTGCCGTGTCGGCTGCCGAAACGGTCTCGCAAAGACTCTTACATCGTGTAGGTATGCTCCGGCCACGGCGGGCCGTGAAAACGGCCGTTCCGCATGCCCCGGCCCCCCGCCAATGACAAGCCGATGACCCGCTTTGAACAGAACTGACCATGACGCTACTTCTCCCGCACATGAGACCGGTGCCGCTCTATGTCGCTTCGGCATTCCTGAACTCCACTTATGGGCCCCGTTGTTCTTGGATTTAGTTCATCTCGCTCTTCGCTTCAATTCGACGCAGCAAGGAATACTTCATTTGTTTTCATCTCATCTACCCTTATCTCTGCGCTCACCCATCCATTCAGGTTTAAACCGGGAATTTCGCCCTCTACGGGAGGCCATGTTTCGGTAACAAGACGAGGTGCACGAAAGAATAGGTTGCCCGTGTTTGGCTTACTCCGCCTGTAGGCTACTTTGTACATAAAAACCGTTGGCTTCATACGTCTGATCGTTGGTGTCCTCTTTTTCTGTACCACGTAACAAAACTATCATTCTGAATTCCATCACCATGATGCGAATTGTATAGGAAGATGAGGCTCCTAGAACATACCGCACCAGTATAATCATCATTGTGCAATCAGTCATCGCCATTACAGCATCCACAGGGTGTCTGGCAGCTCCGTTCCCAGGCGCCTGAACCGCAACGAGGTGGTCGACCCTCAACATATGGTGCCGATACTCAAGGGAAAGCGAGCGGATCCCAACGACGTGGGCAAAGAGTGATGGCGACGAGGTGTTCTTCTCGAAACTTTTGCCAGAGCAACTTCGTCCTCCTCGAAACCGCACACAGGGACACAACGCGCAGACCTGACTGCCTGCTGAGCAAGTAAGCCGGAAGCTTTCACTCAACAATGGACTGGCTAAAACAAAATGCGCAGCTAGGCGAGCCCAAGTTCGAGCGAGGATGCCCAGTCACCAGGTCGAGGAGTCCTGTCGAGGAGCGATCGAGTCGGCGGAGCACTCTGACCAAATCGAGGATCGATCAGGATGTGCCGTCGAGGACCTGAGCTAGAAAGCCACGCAACTTGAGGATGAGCTGTGTGAGATTGATTGATTGTTGATTGAGTGATGATGGATTGATTGATGATTGATTGATGTTTAACGCGCCGACGCAAGCCGCGATTGAAGCGCACCGTATGGAGTACTCCGGAAATTTGACTCAACGCGCCCGAAATCTCTTACAACGCCTGATCCAAAGCGCTGCGGCGAGGGAGTGACCCGCTTACTTGTGTCAGCAGCAACGCCTTAGCGAGCAGCGCGGGTGCAACGCTTTGGCGGCAGTACTACGTCAATTGCCCCAACGACATCTCTATCCCATATCTACGGATCTCGTCTCTCAACGCTTACCATCAAGCATTTTCATAGGGATGCGTGTCAATGGACGTCATTATGGGAGCAATTCAATGGAGCAGTCCACATTAACCATGCTGTAACCACCACCGATAAGTTTCACTACCTCCGAAACAACCCGGAATATAAAGCCGCAACTGGCAACGACGGACTGCAAATAATGAATGCGTGGTATGAGAGTGCCCTCCAGATGCTCAAGTACAGGATCGGCGACAGAAGCCGGATCGTACAGCGGCATTTTAGGATGCTCCGAGAGCTGCAGCACGTTACATCTGCATCGGATACGAAACAGCTGCGCAGACTTTACGACTGCGTCCAGCTGGATGTCCGCGGCATTAACGTTTTAAGCGTTCCAGCGAGCGGCTTCGCCGCGATGCTGTATGACATTTTGCTCGAAGTCTTGCCGGAAGACGTCGTGGTTGCATTTCATCGGCACGTCGGCCAACAGGAGAAGGCACCGTGCACGACATCATCTTCTGGGGACGAAAACGTAACGGCTTGCTGGCAACTGGAGCGACTCTTGAGGCACACGCAGATCGAGCTCGAGGCAAGAGAGCGATTTGCTTCAGTATGGATTTCTACCGAATCGAGTGACCCCCTCGAACGTAACGGCCAATTCACCTCGGTACTGCACGCTTCGCAAGATGCGATGCCTAAACGAAACGAGTGCTTTTTTGCAAATCGCCAAAGCACACTACTAGGGCCTGCCAGGCGTCTCTGAGTATCTCAGAACAAAAGCGGCGGCTAGCAAAAGGACGGGCCATCGTTCAAAGAAGTGCTGACGAAATATAACGAGCACAAAATGCCAACGAAGGCATGCAACAGTCATGTGCGACCGACACTATGCATACAAAGTGAATACAGATCAGGCGCATACTGACCCCCCACCCCCTCGGCAAAGTACCGGTGCAGACGCAGAATGCCAAATCAGCATTTACTCCACTCACTAGCTGCCAGTTGGACGAAGACGTTTACCCAGATCCAGATCATCGGTCCTAACTGCCCATACTATAAGAATGGGCCGGATCACGTGACACAATGGGAATGCTCTTCGTGCGAACGAGGCCATTATATTCACAGACTTCACAGGACAGAGCTTTTGAAGCAACGACGAAAGGTTACAAAAGAAACGTTAGGAAAGAAATTCAGCTAAAGAGGAAACAACCCAAGTGGCCCATACCACTGCCCACAACTACAAGGTCTGCGACCGTCCCCACGTAAATGTCCCGAGAACAGAACCCGCTCACGGTCGGTCGTATGAGGCCGCGGGTGCCGACGTTGCCCTCGTAGCGGTGCTTGCGTCATCGGGGTTGACTCCACAGGTTGTGACTCCGGAAAGAATCTCGGCCGCGTCAGTTTAAGGGCTTGATGCCGCCTTGCGCCCGGTCACGCGCCGTTCGGCACGCCGGAGCCCGGTAGACGGTAGTCCGTGCTGTCGACGATGCCCAGGGCCTTGGCGGCGACTCCCGGAACCGTGGCGGAGACTGGCGACGGCCTTGCCTCGCTGTGGCACGTAGACCGGACATCTTACGCGGATTCTCACAGTGCCGTGCCCCGTTCGATTCGCCTTGTCTCCTGGCTCGGTCTCGCGCGCTCTCTGGCCGTGCCTCGTTCACACCTCTTCTCCCTCTACCTCAGCCGCACCCGCTTGGTCTTGGAAGCTTCTTTTTGGCGTAGAATGTGGGCTATTCTCCTTCGCGGGTATATTCCATCACACCTACTACATGCGAGGCATTTTGAATGGCGGCAGCCAGCACACATTTATCAAGGAAGACCTCGCTTTGAAGTTGAAATTAAAAGTCATCGGAGAAAGAAGCCGTCTTCAATGGCTTTGCAAGTGGGACGACGAAGAATTGTTGAGGTTCGACTGCGCAGCCAGCTTGACGACGTAGAGCATGTAGTCCACGCAGTTACAGTACCCACGATCTGCTAAATGTCGCATATATGGAGATGAACAGTGATTTTGTAAAACATCTTTGGATGTTTGGATGCAGACTTTCCGACGACGAACTGTTTATTAAGAACGTGA